>JAFMPE010137077.1:6615-19625 GCA_024759925.1 Ficus religiosa
GAATGAACCAACATGCCAAACGGGGCCATATTTTTCAATTTTTTTGTGCGAGGAATAAATATTTTAATTAAGCTAAATTATTAATAATTCTAAGATAATCACAATAATTAATTGTATCTACTATCAAAAATATAATAACTCGTCGTTACATGAGTTGATACTAAAAAGTTGATATTATAATTGGTATCTCTAATAATGCTATTATAGATAGTTCGAAATACCAGTTTCATTTTATATATTCGATTCTAAAATCCCAAATCTACATATCATTTATCCATGCTAAATTTTTATGAGATTCAAACTTCAAAAATCCATAATTTTCTTATTTAAAGTTGAAATAAGATAATTTTTTGTTTCAAATTGAAATTAAATCTATATTGTATAAAAATATTTTCAAATACATTTCAAATTTTTACATTATTTCCTATATCACAATTCATTTACAATTCACAACCAAATAGATATTTCAACTCTAACCTACAAAACTCCAATTCCAACCATTATAATGCAAAAGCCATTGATTTTTTTTTTATTTCATATATAATTTTTTAATTTTTTAATTTAAAATTTTTTTTTTTTTGGTTTTGGGTAAGCGATAGGCGTTGGTATGATATATATATATATATATATATATAGTGGGGTGGAATATTTAGGCAATATAAACTGAAGCTGAGGAGCAGAGCAGAGCAGCAATATTAGCAGGAGCGCAGTAGAACAGTAGGAGTAGTAGTAGCTTAGGCACAAAATATAATAAAATATGAATAAAATTATAATAGTAGAATAAAAAATAGGAGGAGGTGGTGAAAGGGGGCTGAGATAGGAAACAGTAGCAGTGGGGCTGTGTCGCTCGCTTGCAGATTTTGTCTATTCCTTCCCATGTAACGTCCCTTTTGAACCCCGTCCCCCCCAAAAGCAACCCCACTATTTTTCACCTTTTTCACCCCCCTTTTTACTCTCCTTACACTAATTTCACTCGTGTTGTTACACTAGTCACTCCTTTTTCTTCCTTTTTTTTTATTTTTTTATTTTTTATTTTTTATTTTTTTTCCCTCCTCTGTTTCTAGATACAATTAGCTTTTTACAGTACCATTAACTGTCATGATTAACCATTATCTAGGACCGCAATCTCTGGTAGTAGCCAATCAATCAATAATTTAATATTAATCCTCCAAAAGTGGAAAAGCGACGACACGATCCAATGATCTAAAAGCTCGTTTTACTACCTTCTATGTATTTATATTTTTAAGGTCTGTTTCGTGAATAAATTTGAATTGAAAATTTTAAGTTTTAATAATAAATTTATGTTAACTTTTTAGAAAAGATAAAAATTTTTTCGAAAAAAATAAAAAATTTTTTCAGAAAAAAATAAAAACTGATATGAAAATTTTAAATTTGGAATGATGTTCCAAACTAGTCTTTATTATCTAGTATGGTGCTTTAGTTAAGGCCATTGAGAACTACAAAACTAACGTTCCTAAACTTTTAATTTCAGTTTTTAGTAAAAAAAAATTATAATCAATTTTTAAAAAATCAATCAACTTAAACTTAAAAATTTCATTTTAAATCTGTGCTTCAGACACAAGCTTTTTTTTTTTTTTTGGCTTTCGAAGAAGCAATATGCAACTTATTTTTTAGCCATTAAATGATAGAAATAAAATAATATAACTGAAATTGATAATTTAATATTCTAAACACGATCGACTTCATTTGTTTTTTTTATTATTATTATTTTTTTAAGGATTAGTAGCACTACTAGTGCCGGATCTTGTGTCAATTTAGTTCTTAAACCTTCCAACTTTTTTTTGTGTGTAAATTAGTACTTCTTAAACTTTGATGTTTTGGTAGTTTTAATCCCTTGAGCAATACAAGAACTGATCATGACTGATTTTTAAAATTTAATAGAGATAATAATGTGTCAATCGCATATTAACTTGAAATTTTATAATATTAGTTAGATTAAGTGAACATTTTCTCTTTACTGTGGTTAGAAACCCTAAAAGAAAAGAATATTTTACAATTAAGGTAACTGTTTTTGTACTTTTTGTTGTTATTAGTTTTACCATTCATGATAAATTTTAAAACCCTTTTCATACCAATTTTAGTGCCGGGACTGAAATTGTTAAAAGAAAAAAATTGTCAAAGTTTAAAGAGTAATTTATTAGAAAAAAAGTTCAAATATTAAAGTCAACACAATACTCATAGTTTAGAGACTAATAATGTTAATAACCCTTTTATTAATTGAAATTTAAAAGGTATAATTATATATGTCTCAAATTTTTAGGATTTATCATAATTTCCAAGTCTCATAACACTTTCAAAATTACATTATTTTCAACCATTCATATTAATTTATAATAACTTGCCTGCGTTACATTTGTGGCCATACCCGTATGGTAATTCTGACGAAAGTTTATTTATTTATTTATTTTTAAAAAATCGTTTGAGTTTTAACGGTCGCGATCACATCAGCTGGTTTATTTGTCTTTTAGCATTCAGTTTTGAAAGACGAAAACGCAATCTGGAAAACTAGGATATCTAGCTACTGTTTGGAGGGGAGATCAGAGAAAGGGAAAGATTTTCTTTTCTTGTTATCTTACATCCCAGGCTACTGAATGACTGCGGTATGTGGAGAAAATTTCCACTTTTTTGGCTGTACCGTCTACCAAATAAATAAATAAAAATATATTTTAAAAATGAATTTCAGAGTACTATTTTTAGTTAACTTGCCTTTGTCAAGTAACGTTTTTCAATGTTATCGTGTGGAAATTTTTTTTTTTTTGGATTATTTTATTTGGATTTTTTTTTTTTTTTGTTTGATTGAATTTTATATGGGAAATTGTATAATAGGAAACGTTTTTTCTTTTCCCCTCACTTTTGATAACGTGCAATCCAAGGATAAATATTAGTTCTTAACAAGGATATGTTCTTTTTTCTTTTTTCTTTTTTCTTTTTTCTTTTTAAGGAAAAATTGCATTCGAAAATCACAAAGGTAAAATATTAAAATTATTACTTATTCAAATGACCTCATTTGACCCCAAAAAAGGACTGGACATTGAGTTTCAACGCCAGAACCCAAATTGGCACATCAAGTATGGAACACATAGAAGGCTCTTTCAATAAAATCATTACAATTGTTGGAAAAGAACATCGATCGAGGTCAAGAGACCTGTTACTCAAAATTCATCCACAACACTGCATAACAACAAAATTAGCGGACTAAACATAAAACCAACATCGAAGGGTGGACAGACTACCATCGTTATTTCACAACAAAACCTAAAACACAGTAAAAATCCACAAGAACATACAAAGATTGAACCAACATTGCCTTTATTTAAAAAAATAAAAAAACTAAAAGTACAAAAAGGTTTTGATCCACATGATCAACGGTTCTGATGATGAGGCGACCATTGAATCCGAGAGGGACAAAGCAAGGGGCACTATGAGGAAGGAGAAAAGCCTCTGATCAATGGTCCACCAAGCCACCAGTGCCAAAGAGGCATACTCCAACACCGAGCACTCACCAAGGCACTTCGACCACAGAATCATCGCGACGTCGAGGGGCAAAGACCCCCGAGAAGAATGCCCACTAGACTTCTTGAATGGCAATTGAAGATGCACCAAAACAAAAATAAAAAGTTTTTAAAGTGGGAAGGTGAATTTTTTTTTTTTTTTTTTTTTTTTTAAGAGGGCCTGATGTTAGTTACAAAGTGCTTTTGTGCCCCTATTATTAAATACTCTTGTTTTTATTTCTTTATTTTTTAACGAAGTGTTTCACACATATGCGATTTCTTTTTTTTTTTTTTTTTTTTGGGAGAAAAAATTTCTACATATAGGACATGAATAAAAAACTTTAAAGCTATGTTTTAAACCACCATATTTATATCTTAACTTGTTAGTTTTGTGCATCTTTTTTTTTTTTTAACAATTTGATAATATTTTGATTCAATTTAATGTTTAGAAAGTACACTACTATAGATAGGCACTACTATGGAAAGCTCCTTTAAATTTTTTTTTTTTTCATATACATTTTGCAACTAATTTTTAGTTTTTAGTTTTTAGTTTTTAGTTTTTGTGGAAATGAATAATTAGTTTTATTACATTTGAGGCGCAGGTTTTGCCTTTTTGGGCTTCTTTTGAATAAAGATAATGCAATGAAATATTCTAATTGAGTTAATTTTATACCTCATGTAGAATAATTATTTTGAAAAGTTAAATCCCGGATAGTATTTATAACGCATATTGGGCAGAACTTACGAAAATTGTCGCATAAATCAAAGGTAGGCTATAATGACTACGGCCACTTACAGGTACGTTACTTATGATTTGAGTTTGAACCATGGATAATTATTTTATAATAATGTTGCGTACATGTAGATATATGTTTATCTACTTGATAGTTGCTTGTCTATCCAGCCGTATATAATAATTAATTCTGTATAAAATGCTACCCACTTTTACTATATTTAAATATTAAATATTATGGTTGATTTCATGTTTAACATCACTAGGAGTTGTAGAGTTCAAACTTCAGTCTCAAATTCAAAAAAAATAAAAAATAATTAAATACTTTAAAGAAAAACGGTTCCCCTTGCACAAACCCATGTCCGGCCTCTAAAGTATTCCTAAAAAGAAACAAAACCCTCTTATCTTAAAATAAAATAAAAAAAAAAACCCTCATATCTTATAACAACTACAAATTAGTGTGATCTAATTAATTTAGTTATATGGACTAATCAAGATGATGATATTATTATTATTCACAAAATTTGAGTTTGTGATATTTTCTTAATTAATTAATACATCTAATTATCTTTATCAGTTGAACTAGTAATGATTGTGATACACATTAGGATAAAGAAAATTTTAATTATATATTAAATTTTAATTTAACAGATGTATCATATAAATAGGACAACGTGGCACACTCAATATATTGAATAGTTTCTATGTTATCCATGCGCAATATCCAAATGTGACTATCACATAAAATTTTTTTTAGTATGTAAGCACCTCATGTGCACTCCATCTCTATTAATTAACCTATTACTAATTTTTACGCCGACCAAAACTCAAATATTGGACTTATGGCTCTTAAGTCCCAAATCCCCATTTCCTCATCATTGTGCTAGCTCCAATGACTTACATAGTTACGTCCTTACAAAATCGGATATATATCTAAAACGATTTAACTATGGCGAGTAAAAAAAAAAATTTTTTTTTGGGTATTTAAGCGTCGCTATGGCGATTAAACTAATCCCTTACATAAGTCCACATAAAATAATGATATGTAGCGTCGGATTAAGTGATAGGGAAAAGGTAATGAATAGAATATATAGATATATGGATATATAATTAATATGGAGGAGTTGATCAAAGGCAAAGAGTATATCATCATCGATCTGTACACAAAAGACACAACCGACCAAAGATGTTAAGGGGAATTGAAGCAGCTAAATGAATGGTGGTGGAGAAACGTGTTTCCGCCGTAAAATGAACAGCTATATAACCCCATATGACAGCCAGATAATGAGTCAGTCTTCACATACTAACCGAGAGACTACATAGAGAGAGAGAGAGAGAGAGAGACGTGGTGAGGAACACGTGAGAGGGTTGGCTAGATTCCCGTGAGAGAAAACTCCATCAAATGAATTAACATATATACACACTGACACATAATTACACACACACATACATATATCCAAAATCCATATTCACAAGCACACATATGATGATGATGATGATGATGATGATTATGATGAATAATTTATGGGTAAATAAATTTTTTAATAAATGGTCGAAGTTTTATAAAACTAAAAGATTGTTTGGGGTGTTATCTCCTGATGATCTTTTATCATTTGGATTTTAAAATTTTATCTTTGTATCAAACTTTTTATCTCTTATATTTTTAAAAAACTTAATCCTTAAAAGTTCATAATTTTCTCATTTCAAATCGAAATGAGATGTTTTTTTTATCTCAAAATGCTCGTAACGACGAGACAAACAAGATAAGATCATTTTTGCATATTTTTTATGAACATATTTCATTTTTTTACATAATTTTCTATATCACAGAACTTTTTCAAAAGTTTTCCCTTTAAACACACATTTCCAACCCAACTCTCAATACATCATTTCCAGATATCTCCTCAAACGGGCTCTTAATAATCATTTTTTTTAAAATAATCAATTGATATATAATTTATTGACATGATCAATCAATCATTAACCAATGTTAATATTATTTTATTAACGATCATTTTTTTGAAGGAAGAAATTTAATCCATTTATTTAAATAAATATTTAAAACTGTCTATTTATCTACTATTTTTAGATAACAACAACAACAACAATAAGGATATTTATCACTATTATCCCCAAAATTGTCATCTTTTGACAATTTACCCATCAAACTTTTAATTTTAATATTTTACATCTATGAACTTTCTAAGTTGTTACATCTCTCATTTTAATGGCTTTTTAGCAAATTGAATATTTGAATTTGGAAGATTTACATTCAGAAATTTTTTAATGAAAATGGAGTTTTCTATCTTCTGATCATAAGGCGTGTGTGACTTTCCATTACCAATTTAATAGAAATTCTGAGGGTAAATTATGAAAATTAATAATTGTGGGACATGTTATTAAAACACGATAAACTTATAGGACAACAGTCCTAAATACCCAAATAATAATGATAATTATAAAAGAGTGTCTTTCTGCTGCTTAATTACCAAACGTTGCACCTCTTGGGTCTCTCTCATCCAAGTGTCCAACCTCTTCCGTTAATTCCATGATCTACTTCTGCTTTGTCTAAATTACACTTAAACTATGCTTTATACATTTTCATGATGGGTATATCATTGAGATCAAAAAGTAGTCGTGGTTGTATGCATAGCCTAACAGTAATTCCACATGACCTGATTCTATCATGAGATGTAGAGTTCAAATTCTCCCTCTTACAAGTTCACCCAAAAAAAAAAAAAAAAAAGAGAGAAAGAAAGTAGTAAAATTAGGCCGTAGCTTCCTTCACGAATTTCATAATTCAAGTTTTGTAGTTGGAATGGAATTCATTGAAATTTCTACATAGATGCTGAGTGAGAAATAGATACGAGTGTCTGGGATTTTCTCAAGGGACTTAGCTAGCTATTTAATCTCTGTTTTGTAACACATAGATCATGGTAAGATTTACATATAACTAAAGTATACATTTTATAAATTGGAGAGCTATTTACTTGGGGAATAAACGAGATATAGAAAGCATGTAGTTAGGTTTTTCCATTTCACTTATGATACTAGTAGACTTCCATACTAGTGCTGGTCTGATGGCATGATCCGACGTTATTGATTTCCTTTTTATTAGTAAATATATATATATATATATATATAAATTAGCAGCTTAGGTACATGGGCCCCATTAATTTTTTTTTTCATTTATAATATTTTAAATTCACTTAATAAATTTTGTAATTTTTCTTCTTAATTTACCCACATCTAGAATTAGCTATCCCCATAGATACATCTATTTTTTTTTTTTAAAATCCTAAACACTCATTGAAAATGAAGTTATTATACAATGCTTTCACGAAAACTCGTCGTAAGCTATTTAAATATATTATATGATTTTTCTAATATATGTATTTGGCATTTTTTGAAAAATACTATGAACTATATATTTGTTAATAATAATTCGATTCGCATTAAGAGGCGTGACTTTTAGTAAACTTTTGTTTAGAACTGGTCTTTTGGTTATAGAATGGATGATTATAAATTAAGCTTTAATCCAAAAAAAAAAAAAAAACAAACAAAAAAACAAAACAAAACAAAAACAGAAAGGACTTAAAAAATTAATAAACACAATTGACAGCAAGAAGACCTCACAGGGCGGGTTAATACTATACAAGGTGTACATGGTACGTAGCTTAAAAACTCTCCTAGCAATATTCACTTCAAATTGTAAAACTCTTCAGAACTAGCATTTTTTCCCCCGTTTTCTATCTTAATAATTAAAGATCTCCTTTCTTCTTCTTCTTCTTCTTCTTTTTTATGTTCCCAAAACAATATAATCAACGACATTTGAATAATAACCGTGTGTTCTCCATCTAATCGGAGGTTATATAATGAAACTTTAAATTTATAATGATAAGACCATATCTAATATTTATGTTCATGTCAATGTGAAAAATATTATGTTTGAAATATAAACTCTATAATATACAGTGCTATTTCTTAATACCATATCTTTTTTTTTAAATCATTGTCATCAAGTTTTAAAATTCATAAAAATGACATTTAAGTTTAAATAATTAAAAAAAACTTTAATGATTAGGTGAAAAAGTTGAGACACAAAACAATAAAAATCAAAAATCAAATTTAAATTAACTATGCTTGGTAGGAAATTTACCAACAAATTTAACGTGAAAAAAATCATTCTATTGGATAATAATTTTTCAAGAGACACCAAACAATAAAAATCATAAATCAAACTTAACTTAACTAAATTTACCAACAAATTTAGCATATATGACAAATTTAACGTGGAAAAAAAAAATCACTTTGTTGGATATTACATTTTCATCAGCATGTCAAAATTCATCTTTTGACATATCAATATAACACTCCGCTCAAAAATAAATAACTCTCCAATCCCGATAAGTAATTAATAAAAAAAAATGTAAATGAATAGATAGTTGGGGGTGCCATTAAAACAAGGGTTAGTGCCCTCCAAACTACACTCGATATGGGAATAATGAGAGAGTGCCCTTCTGTAAGCTGAACCAAAAAGAAATAAAAAAATAAAAAAAATAAAAAAACAGAAAGATTAAATGCTCTCTCATCACGAACTACTAAGGTAGGTCAAATGATCAATCACCATCACATCTGATCCCAAACACAGAGAAACCCCGTTTGATTGACTGACTGTCCCAGACCTATTACTCGGACATACACACACACCCCAAAAAAAAAAAAAAAGGACGACCAATGGTAGAAAGTGCTTTTTTATCCTTTCAATAGTTACTACCACTTTATATTAGTTGTTTACTTATTAATTTTTTTATGATCTAATCTATAACAGAAAACAATCGCATATCAAATAATTGAAACTAAGAGGCCGTTTGGACTAACAATTGTACATGAAATTTTGCCGATCAATTCCAAACTCCCAAATTTATATGTTGCTTTCTCTTTTTAAAATTTTCATGAAATTCAAACTTTAAATGTCTGTAAGTTTTTTATTTTAGCCTAAATTAGATGATTTATAGAACGACAAGATAAACAAAACAGAATTCATATATGTTGCATATTTTTTTTTAACACATTTCAAAATTTTACACTATTTTTTATTTCATAATTCATCACAACTTCACATTTCAATCAAGCACATATTTCAATTTCAACATACAAATATCTAAATCTAACCGTTGATCTGAACATGCCCCAAGACAAAAATATATAGNTGCCGATCAATTCCAAACTCCCAAATTTATATGTTGCTTTCTCTTTTTAAAATTTTCATGAAATTCAAACTTTAAATATCTGTAAGTTTTTTATTTTAGCCTAAATGAGATGATTTATAGAACGACAAGATAAACAAAACAGAATTTATATATGTTGCATATTTTTTTTTAATACATTTCAAAATTTTACACTATTTTTTATTTCATAATTCATCACAACTTCACATTTCAATCAAACACATATTTCAATTTCAACATACAAATATCTAAATCTAACCGTTGATCTGAACATGCCCCAAGACAAAAATATATAGTTTTTTTCCTTGAAATTAGGAGTGTAAGATTCAAACTTTACATATTTTAATAAAATTAAGTATGAAATTATTACTAGATTATTCCTGAAACCACGAAAAAAGTACAGTTTATATAATAAATCTTCAAGATAATAACAATAATAATTACAGAAATAATTGGCAACAGATGATTTTTGTCCTCTCATGCATTTTTTTTTTTTTTTTTTGGTTGACTCCTCTGATACAATTATACAAGCCTGATCCGCTATATGTGTAGACACACACACACACATACACACACACAGACACACTGCACCTCGATAATCTAAACTCCAAGAGTACGGCTGAGCGTGCCTCCATCGATCTCTACCACCTCTGGCAATAGATGATCAGAAGTGCTCAGCTGGAGCTTCCATGCAAATCTGCCATTTCTTCTGGACATTGTTTCTCACACTGTGAAGTCGCTCTCTTCTTAATCTCTGATCTCTCATTTTGCCCTATATTAAATTTAAGTTTTTTTTTTTTTTTTAATTTCTTACACGACGGATTTCAAGGGTTTTTGACTTCTAGATAAGTATAAGTGCTAGTACTAATGTGTTGTGTGCGTTGTAGCAGTACCAGTATTGGATAGGTGTCAGTGTGTCAGTGTAATATGTAAGCAGTTCCATTGGCTGCTTCTACAGACGATCGGCAGATATTAAAAAAAAAAAAAAAAACACTGAAAGTAGGATTTTTGGAGGTGGAATTTTAAAAAATAGTTTGAAAATGTATATTCAATTAAGTATAAATTAAAAATTAAATTGTAATAAAGTAAATAGTGTAAAAATTTAAAATGTGTTTTAAAAAAAATTTAAAATATATCTTATTTTATTTATCTTGTCATTATGAGTATTTTAATATAAGAATCATTTAATTTCAATTTGAAATAAAAAAGTTTTTTTAAAATAAAAGAGAGAGAAAATGAGCTAAATATTTAGAGATTTTAGAGTTAAAATGACAAAACATGAGCTGAAAAAGCCACCCTAGACGGGCTCTAAACTTCTAATAAAAGGCAACAAAAACAGCTAAACTTAACCCACATGCTATTGAATTCTCTGATAATTAATGTTGGCTTCTGATCATCATAGATCGTAGTACAAGATGGAATTTCTCGTTGTGTATGTAAATATTAAATGTTGTACAGCAACCTTTGGGTTGTAGGGGTTTCGTACGTTGGGAAACCCAACTATATGCAGTTAATTTAAAAGAGTGAGCAAAATAACATTTATAAACAATATTCCAAGAGTTTTTGTATACATTGAACCTTAGCTATTGGATTATATAGTTTTATATTTATTTGTTATTTATTTTTTTATTAAAATTGGATTTTTTTTCTTTTCAACAGTTAATGGTAAATTAATCTTTTTATATTTTTTTAATTAGCTTATAAAAAAATCTTTTTATGTATTTTTTTGATTCATTAATTGGAATAAGAAATCCTAACTTTCTCTTATTCCCAAATTAGTTCTTGGTTTTCTACATGGTAAGAGAGACACCATCTTGTGAATTTTGTTAATGTTATTGAAAAACATACTCTACTTGATTTCTGTTGGGGGGGGGGGGCGATCTTTCGTACATGTCCGTATACGTCCATACACCGCCGTATGTTGTCTGTACAACTGTCATCACCGTTGTCTATACAATTGTTTTCTGTTTCTATTCGCTCGCTTCCACACGTCTTTGATTGTTTCTTGGTTTGATTTTGAATTGTAATATTGCCCTTTCTTGTTTGGTGATAATTGGTTATATTTCTTTATTTTCTCATCATGGCTGGACATAAAGATGATACTCTTCAGTCGATTAATATGCAATTAGATGGGAAAAATTATTTGTATTGGTCACAACCTCCTCCTTTATCGAAATTTGATGATCAACAGTGGACATACAGACCACCTCAACCAAATACTACAATGACGGCACTATCATTAGATCCATTTATATTTAATCAATTTCAGAAATTTCTGACCGCACGGTCACATGATAAGTCTGCTTTTTCTCATATAGGTTTATCATTCTCTAGTAATTCAGGTATAGCTTCCTCCTTGTGGGCCTTAGATTATGGTGATTCTTATCATACATCCCCTTATCTATAATCTTTTGTTTCTTTATCTTCTAATTCATTTGTGTCAATTACGACTGCTGATAATACTTCTATGCCATTAGTAGGTGTTGGTTCGATTGTCAAACTTTATATATCTCTTAATAATGTTTATCACATTCCTAGTCTTACTTTTAATCTTCTCTATGTTAGTTAATTGTGTGAGTCAGGATACTTGGTATGTTTTTCTTATTTCACTGGTTATGTGTAGGATCTGTAATCTCAGAAGCTGATTGGGATAGGCCGTAGGCAAGGGGGACTCTATATTTTAGATGAGCTCAAAGTATCAAAAATTGCAACTTCTTATATGTCTTTCATGTTGTGTTTCTTGAACATATCATATTCTTTTCTATTCCTGCTAGTTCTCATAATGTGATCAGGTCTGATCTCATACATATTAATACTTTCACTGTGGACACTGATACAGTTCCTCCAATTGTTTCACAAGCACCTACTCTAGTTTCAAATAATGTTTCTTGTAGAGTTCCCAATGATAGCTCGGCAGATTATGGTACTCTGGTTCCTGATACTACCATTGCTTTCTCTCCTCCTACGACTGCCCAATCACCTCCTGAGACTGTGACTCCTCCATCCTCCTCCTTCTTTTTGTTACTTTACAAGTTCTCGTAAGTCTATGAAGTTACCAGATTTTGCTTATTCTTGTTATTCTAACTGTTCACTTCTTTTTTAGCTTATATTCATCGTCTTTTTAAGCTATTGTTCTATAGAGTTGGTTGTTTGTGATCCATATATATATATATATATATATCAAAGTGATACCAGATGGGGGCTTAATCATTATTAGTACAATTAGTCATTAAAGGCCCGTTTGGACAGTAGGTTTGGAGTTAGACTTTTTGTTTTGGAGAGAAATGAAAATGTGTGTTTGGTTGAAATGTGAATTGAAAATGAATATTAATTTTTTAATAATTTAAAAACTGAAAATGTGTTTGGATTTTGATGTGCAACGTGGATATTGTTTCATTCTCCATATTGTTGTGAGTGTTTTGCCAAAAAAAAAAAAAAAAAATCGAATAAGAAAATCATGGATTTTTAAAGTTTGAACTAATTGGACTAGGAGCTTTTGAAAGTCATTTTAAAAAAAGCAAAGATTGTATTCGG
>JAFMPE010137144.1:288-22705 GCA_024759925.1 Ficus religiosa
TGGTGAGAGGTGAGGGTAAACCTGACTTTTGCCATTCATTAAATGCAGTTGGACCCCACATAAATGATGTGGCAGTGCTAGAAATGAAAGGAAACAAAAGTGGTGTCAATTTTAATAATATTTTTTTTCACAAGTGCTAAAAATAAAATTAACCCTAAGAAAAATTCACAACGAATATAGTAAAAATGATATTGTAAAAAAATATTAAACACTTTAAAACTTAAAAGAAGACATCATAATGATAATTATTTATCATAAAGAAAGAACATCATAATAACAAAGTAATATTGTACAGAAAACAAAGTACATTTAAAAAAAGTATCATAATGATGTAGTTATTACCATAAAGAAATAAACAATTTCATATCACATTTAAACTTTAGAAACTATCTCTTTATTAAAAAAAGAAAAAAAAAAAGAGAAACTATCTATTTAAACAATACCAATAATAATATTTAAAATAAATTATCATAATAATGTAACAATTATCATAAATAACCTAAATCATACTAAAAAGTTTGTTTCTAAAAAACCTATCATACTTAAGAAATATAATTATAAAAAAACTTAAATCATACTAATAAGTAATCACTGTAACGAAAAACTAATTATTAAGATAAAGATACAAAAATGATGAACAATTAAGGGGGAAAAAAATAAATCTAATAAGGGAAAGTGATGTTAAACATTTACGTAAAATGGGTTGTATAAATGGTTTTTTTTTTAATAAATATTTACATAAAATTATAAAAAAAAATGATATATTTAGGTTTTTTATGTAATTATTTTCTACGTGGCATACAACATTCAAGCGCCACGGGAAGACTTTGGTATATCCCAGAGTTATTACTTACTAGTAAGCCGTGTTGACTATTCACCATGCAAGTCTTTCAATGTTTCCAATATATCTTCTAAAAGCGTTTTTACATGCCTTCAGAACTTCTCACTAATTAACGATGTATCCTTAATCTAATTTTTTTTAAGGTGACCCTTGAATTAATGTGTGTTAATAAAGATCTACAGTTGCTAAAAATGTAATTTAATTAACATCTTCTAGTTATTCCTCAAAAAAAAAAAAAAAAAATCTAGTTATAGTCGTTTTTACTATTTTTGTCGTTTCAACTTTTATTCACCTTTGCATTATCCGTTGTCGTTTTTCTGTTAAATTTTTGGCCCCGTTTGGTGGCCATTTCCAACCTCCGTTTCCATTATTATTATTATTATTTTTATCTTTTTCTTCCATTTAAAACTATTTTTATTATTCTTTAAAAAAATATACTTTTCACTATTCACATTTCTAAATATCCACAGTAACTCAAACTTTAAAAGTTTATAACTTTCTTATTTTAAATCTGAAATGAGATGATTTTTCTATTAAAATACTCAAAACGACGAGACAAATAAAAAAAATTCATTTTAAATATTTTTTTTGAATAATATTTTAAATTTTTACACTATTTTTCATATCACAACACACATTTTCAATCAAACTCTAAAACTCTGTCTCTAAATATTCCCTTGTAGTTTACTATTTATCTTTTTATATATGTATTTAATTCAAATTTATAAATAGCCCCGTAAAAAGTTAAAAAAATTATTTTTATTTCTGTGGCATTTCAAAACTTGTAAATATTAACCTCATTCATCAAAATTTTTAGTTTAGCGACTGTCACTATTTTTTAAACATTCCACTAATTTTACAAATAGTACCTCACTCTAGCACGTGTCCAAGTTTTCTCCCTTCCATGATTCCATCACCAAAGATTTGGAGCATACACTATTACAAATGATCTATAAGTAGATCCAAATTTGACAACCGTTACAACAAAAATCACCTTAAAAAAAAGTGACATGGTTGTGTTTCAAAAATTTTTCAAGATGATGATTAAAAAAAAAAAACAATGGAAAACAATCCACTGTTTATTATTATTATTTTTTCTTTCTTCTTTTTTTTCAACCTCAAAAGTAGGGATTCAAATCCCACTTTATCATAGAGTTGGATGTGAAATTATCATTACATTATATCTCTTCCTACCATTGTATATAGATTTTTCGGTTTCAGTAGTTTGTCAAATTTTTGGTCACCCTAATTTTTTTTATCTGTTTGAACTTTATTTTTTGTATTTTTTATATTAGTTGATGTATTGAATTGAAAATTTAAATAATTTTATTTTGTTTTCATTTTGTTTACAAAAAAAAAAAAAAAAAAATTGCATTTTAAAACCAGGAATTTTTACAGTAGGAACTGTTTTGTTTCCACTATCTTATGAATTGTATTTTAATTGTTGTGTTTCCTTTGTTGTGGGCGGAAGTTAAATGTCTTGGTAATCTTCTGCATCCTAATTTGGTTAAGTTAATTGGTTATTCCATCGAGGATGATCAGATTAAGGTTACTTGATGAGTCGAGTTTTATACCGGTGATTTGAATGCAATCATCTTGATGTGTTGCTAGTTTAAGAGTCATTTTAATGTTTTTCATGTTGTTTTTAGTGTATTTAAGTAGATTAAGAAGCAAAGGATTCTTCAAGTAAATCATGCGAATTTGGTGTAAATTCTGTTGGACACAAAGTTCAGGAAGGACAGAGAGCCAAGACTGTAGCCCTGGAATTGAGGGATGCAGCCCTCAAGTTCAGCAAAGCAAGGGCAGAGTAGTGAGGGTTGCAGCGCCCAAATTTCATGGCTGCAGCCCTCGTTTGCAGAAGTTTCCATTTCTTGTAATTTTTGATTCAAAAGTTACCCTTTTTGGAACAAGTCTATAAATATGAGAGATTAGAGTTAGTCTAGTGTCTTTGGCTATGGAAAAAGCCGAAATCCAATAGAAGAAAAAGAAGAAAACAAATATATTTAGCTTTAGATTTTCATATTTTATTTTCAATTAATTCTAGTTTTAGGTTTTGTTTTCTACAAAACTAGGGAGAGATCATCTTAAATATCAAGAGAAGGAGGAGGAGATTAGAGAGAGAATCTCTTGTGACACCTCCATAATGGAGTTTTTCTTATTATTTCTTATCTTTTAATTTTTGTGATTTAATAATATTTAAACCTTCGTTTTGTAGATTTTTATTTATGAATTAATTTTCTTTTCTAAGATTCCGGTGTAGCCAAATTATGATGTTTTAATTATTCTTTAATTTAGTTGTTGATTTAATTTTTCATGATTAAGTGTTCTTCACTGTTCTTAATGCTTCTAAATAATTGACTACTATTTAGTTGATTGGTTAATCATAATAAAACCGGAAGAAGATTTATGTGTCAGTTTATTGTGTTGAATGCCATAGGTTGCATGCGGGATATGAATATATCTTCATGGCTTGTGTAGTCACTGTATGGGAATCACAAATCTTAATGGGTTCTTATGGGTTTTAATTCATATAGGAATATAGTAGATTAGCTTCTAATGATAGTTTTGTTAGACCTCAGGAGGGGCCAGTGAATAGGTTAGGGATTCTCAACTATCAACTAGGAAAATAAATTGGGGCTTTTGAGATTGATTAAATTAAGGCAGAGTAATTATGGTGAAATTGAAACCTTAGATTTTTTAGTATTTTGAGTTCTTCTTTTTTGTTAGTAGTATTATTATTATTATTTTTACTTTAAATTCATTTTCGATTTATTTAAATAAAATTAGAGTTAACCAATTTCGGTAATTAGCGATCAATCAATCCTCACAAGAACAATAATCTACTTTATTACTTGTTAAGATAACGTATACTTGCATTAGAAAATTCACAACATTACTCGTCTATGAGTTTATGCCTCGAGGAAGCTTGGAGAATCACCTTTAGAAGTACGTGTTAATGAATCTATTTTCCAGAAGTTAATATGTTTTCAATTGGATCATCCTCTATTTCAAAAAAAAAAAAAAAATATATATATATATATATATATTAGATCCATTTTTATTAATTTATTGAATTTAATTAAATTAGCAATTTAATTATATTACTGAAAGTGTAAATAAATAAAGAACACATGCAATTTTCAAGGTAATTCGGTCACATCTACTCCTCGGGACCACACCTAGCTATCTAACAATCTACTAATATCAAATGATTACAAGCATTTTCAGACTAAAACAACCCAAAGACTCTATTTTTCTGTTGTTGCGAGTTATCTTGAACCTATTAGCTGGATCTGTTTGGTGAGCACTACTCGTCTTGTTGTTGAACTTCCTTCAACTGAAAACATCTTCTCCTGAAAGCTTTAAGTACCCTTCCTAAAGAAGGGCAACGTCTCCTCCCAAAGACTCCAAATTCTTAAATTATTCTGCTAAAGAACGAATAATGACCACACAAACTAAATCTCAAATAAGCGTGAGTTTCCAAGTGTCTGGGGTGAAGCAATCTATATTTGAGATTCACATATATGGTAGCATCGTCCAAAATTAGAATCAAATCAGGTCACATTCGGATTTCATTTGAATTTCAAATGTTGCATGTGAGGTTGCAACATGGGCTGAAACATTTTGAAATTCAAATATTAAATTCAGTTTATGCTGAATAAAAACAGAATTATTCGCATATTGGCTGCTTATAATCTTTATAATATCTTATGAATATTTCTTGATTTAAAAACGTGATCTTTAGAAAATCTTGGGATATTTTTGAAACTCTAATTTGAAAGGAATTAGGAATCATAACTAAATTAGATTTTCCATTTAAATTCAAATCCACAAGCTGATATCACATTTTTAATATTATCCAACAGTATAATCCCCTCAGCAACAAATATCTTCACATAAATCACAGCTACAAATAATTCAAACCTCAAACTTCTTCAAATCTACATCTTCACACGTCAGGCATGCTGATCTTTCAGCATGGACTGGAATATGAACATCAACATTGGGTAAATCTGAACTAACCTGAACTAAACACTCGTTTTTTGTTTTTTGTTTTTTATACAAGTTACCATAAATGTTAACACCTAAAAACCTAACAAACATTATCATGTGTGCTTATCTACTCAGTAGGCTTTACATACTGTTTCTTTTCCACTTAATACGGTGATTTGTAATGTTGAATAATGGTAATTAAATTAACTAATATGTCTCGTGGTAATATATAAAGGTCTCCCCCGCCCCCCACACGAGTATCTAATTCACTTTAAAAATTGTGCTTCCCTGATTGTCCCCCCCAAAACCAAAAAAAAAAAAAAAATCTAGCAAAATAGACAGGCTACAATGGTGTTTCTTAATTTAAAGCTTCCATGCACATTCTTGACGAATTATGAGATTTGTCTGTCAACCCAAGTTACATACGTTTTTAGCCTAGCTCATTAATATTAAAGGGATTCATTTTAAACGTCATTTAAACTTTCTAAAATGTGATTTTGTCATTCGTTAGACATCTTACTTCAAAGAGTGATGTCTATAGTTTTGGGGTGGTTCTACTTGAGATTTTGACTAGTCGAAGATCCAGGGACAAAAACCGACCCATTGGGGAGCAGAACTTGGTGGAGTGGGCGCGGCCGCATCTTGGCCGCATCTTGGAGAAAGGCGAAGGTTCTATCGACTGTTGGATCCTCGACTTGAAGGACGCTTCTCTATCAAAGGTGCTCAAACAGCACTTCAGTTGGCAGCCCAGTGCCTTAGCCGTGATCAAAAAGCTTGACCTTTGATGAGTGAAGTTGTTGAAGTGCTAAAGCCTCTGCCTGGCCTGAAGGACATGGCTTCTTCCTCTTCCTACTTCCAAGCACTGCAAGCAGAGCGTGGTGGGTCCGGTGCAAATGCTAGAAACAGTGGCAGAATGCAGTCTGGACTTTCAAGGACTGGACATCCAATAAGAAGCCTCTCTGTACCGAATGGTCGGCAGGCATCTCCATGTCACCTAAATCAACGAAACTGGTCACCCAAACCTGGAGAACAGTTGCAGTGATGAATTCCCACATGATCTGTGAACCACATTTTGCTTGTTCATCTATCCTAAGGGACATGAAAAAGTTTTAGAGAACTGAATGAGGTGGGATTTGGCATTGTTGTGTATACTTTTGAGAGGTGAGTGTAATTGAAACTTATGGGCTAGGAAATTGTATTAGATGTTGAAATTAAGCCGGGAACTTCACAACCTTTAGTTTTTCATTTCATTTAATGTCAGCAAAAAAACAAAAGTTTACCTTCTGGTTGTTTTTTTATTTATACAAATGATTCTAGGCATATAGAAATTAGCATGTAGATTGCTGCACATGGTTTTAAAATAATATACTTTGATAGCATGCTATTTTTTATTAGAAATTCCATTTAATTTTTTTTAATGTATTTTGTTCAACATTGTGATGTTTATTTATTTTCCTGCTTTCCTACCAAAATAACAAGGTTTGCCGATAAAATTAAACGAGCATCTTGTCCGCAAATGAGAACTAGCATTCTTCATGCTTGGGAAACAAGCAAGTCCTGTTTACAACAGAACATTCTTTATTTGCTAATTTCTAACACACAAGGAGAGCTTATTATTTTGAAGCCTCACAAACAAAAGGTAATACTGATATCCAAACTTGTGCCACAAGGAAGATCCCAGTCATAAGAAACATCACTGAATTTCACTGGAACCTGTCTCACCTTCACCGTCCATGAAGACATTCGGGATCATGAGCTGCCCCAATGAAATATCACGGAAATTCTTGGCTAACGTTCTTCTGTGAGCAAGAAAAAACTGAGAAACTTGTTTCATTGTTGGCCGACACTTGGGTATGGCATTGACACATGCAAATGCTAGTGTAACAACAAGAACGACATCAGCTGCAATAAGGCGATTGCTTGGCGGGGGTAGGCGTTGGTCTAGTACCTCATATAGCAGCATGTTTTGGACCGACGGTGATGAAAATGACACCAGAAGTTCTCCTGGATGCTTACCCATTAGTGTTTCAAGTGCCACCACTCCAAAGCTATAGACATCAGTTTTTTCCGTTACAGCCATTGTATAGGCTAGTTCTGCATTCACAACCAATTCAATTATCAACTAAAGAAATTACTTTTACGTTATTGTTCAACATTGTTTTAAAAGCACTTACATAACATAAGATAACAAGAGGTGAAGAAGGGAATAGATAGGACTTACCAGGAGCAAGATATCCGTAAGTACCAGCAAGCATGGTTTGATTTGAAGAATCTGGATCAAGTAGTTTAGCTGTGCCAAAATCGGCGACAAAGGCCTCTAGCTTTGAGTTCAAGAGAATGTTGGTGGTCGTTATATCACGATGAATAATTGGGGGAGTGCCGTCATGATGCATGTAGGACAATGCATGAGCTATTCCTTTGACGGTGTTAACCCTCTTGTTCCAATCAAATTCCACAACCTCTGCATCGTTGTTTAGGACACAGAACAAACTTCCTCTTTCCATATATTCATAGATCAAAAACATGCATCTATTGTGTAAACAGAATCCGAGGAGTTTAACAATGCTTCTGTGACGTATTTGGGACAAAGTTTTCACCTCATTTGCGAAACTCTTTCTGAAAGCAGGCTCTTCAGCTTCTGAACCATGGAGCTTCTTCAAGGCAACTACTTTTCCACTGGGCAGTCGTGCTCTGTAGACACTACCATAACCACCTGTTCCAATGCAATACCTGATGTCAAAGTCCTCTGTTGCTTCTATGATGTCTTCAAATGCAATTTTTCCATCATAATTCCATATTGAAAATATATCTCCGTTTTTCATTTCTCTAACATCAAGCTGGTGTCTTTCTTTTCTCACCACACGTTTACGGACCAAAAAAATAATCCCAATGAAGGAAAAGCCAAGGAGGATTGAGATGGAAAGAATGATTCCCAGTTTGTGGTTTTGCTTGGTCTTTCTCTTTGGGATATGTTGTAAGCAAGCAGGGAAACCTGGGATGTTACCGCATAAATTCTTGTTGCCAATAAATGCATTGGACGGAAACTTATCATCAACATTATCTGGAATAGGACCCTCTAAACTATTGTAAGTCAAGTTGACATTACCAAAAAATGCAGGAGAAAAGGGTATGGGGCCAGTGAGATTGTTGTAAGCAAGATTCAAATATTCAAAATTGAATGGGTAGTCAGGTTGGCTAACATCTGGTATTCTCCCGGTAATGCAATTGTGACTGATGTCAATTCGACACTGAAAAATATTACCTATGTCTGCGGGAATGCTTCCGGTGAAGTAGTTCCAAGACAAATTAAGAACCACTAGCTGTTTAAGAAGACTGATTTCATCTGGAATAATCCCGGATATGTTGTTATTTGACATGTCCAATGCACGCAGCCACATTAGGTTTCCAATATTTGCATTTATGGAACCATTTAGCTGATTGGAACTTAGGTTCAAATGCCAAAGATTGGCTAAACTTCTCCGCAATTGGAAAATGGCACCAGTGAGCTTGTTAGAACTAAGATCAAGATAAGTCAATTTCTCTAACTTTCCAATTTCGTCAGGGATGGAACCGTTAATTCCATTAAAAGAGGCATTAAACTCCTCTAACCGGGTGAGCTTTGAAAGTGAAAGAGGTAGATTCCCTTCAATCAGATTTTCTGACACCCATAGACGAGTGAGGTTGGTCAGAAAACCAATGGTCGAAGGGATCGGACCCACAAAGAAATTCCGCCCCAAGTTCAACTCGACTAGATTCTTCAAAAGGCCCAATTCTTGAGGAATTGAACCATTGAGTTGATTATAAGAAACGTCAAGCTCCATCAATTGGGAGAGGTTGGCCATTGAAAGTGGTAATTCACCTGTTAGACTATTCCAGGAGAGGTCAAGTTGTCTGAGCTGAGATAGGTTGACTAGTGAGAGAGGTAACTCACCTGTCAAAGTATTATGGGAGAGGTCAAGGAGTCTGAGCTGGGAGAGGTTGGCTAGTGAACGAGGCAACTCACCCAACAGATTATTCCAGGAGAGGTCAAGGTATGTGAGCTTGGAGAGGTTGACTAGTGAGAGAGGTACCTCACCTGTCAGATTATTTTGGGAGAGGATAAGGTATGTGAGCTTGGAGAGGTTGGCTAGTGAACGAGGCAACTCACCCAACAGATTATTCCAGGAGAGGTCAAGGTGTGTGAGCTTGGAGAGGCTGGCTAGTGAACGAGGCAACTCGCCCAACAGATTATTCCCAGAAAGGTCAAGGTGTGCGAGCTTGGAGAGGCTGGCTAGTGAACGAGGCAACTCGCCCGTCAGAATATTCCAGGAGAGGTCAAGGTGTGCGAGCTTGGAGAGGTTGGCTAGTGAACGAGGCAACTCGCCCGTCAGAATATTCCCGGAGAGGTTAAGGTGTGTGAGCTTGGAGAGGTTGGCTAGTGAATGAGGCAACTCACCCGACAGAAAATTCCCTGAGAGGTCAAGCTGTGTGAGGTTGGAGAGGTTGACTAGTGAGAGAGGTAACTCACCTGTTAGATCATTCAAGGCGAGGTCAAGGAGTGTGAGCTTTGACAAACTGCCTATCTCTGGTGGGATTCCCCCGACGAGTCCTACATGGACAAGTTCCAGACGGACTAGACTTGGAAGGCATGAGAAGTTAAGTTGGTAGAGCGTACCTTCTCTAGTGTGCAAATACCGTAAAGATATTTCAGAAACTTTTCTGGCATTGTTGCAAGTTATACCTTCCAAACCACAAAGTCTGTCGTTCCACGGCCAGGACCACCAACCAGTTTTGTTCAAACAGTAAGCTTCTGAATCCTGGAAATCATCAATGGTTGGTCCCAGTAACGGTGATAGTGAGACGGAAGCTGTGACAAAGAAAGATGTAGTTTGGATGTTAAGTAAATGGGTGAAGATTATAAGAAAGGTAGCCCATGCTACTGAGCCACTATCAAAGAGGGAAATGGAACGCATATTCACGCTCAAGCTTGCTGATGGGTTTTGTCAGATACTCCTGATCACCAATTCTCACTCCGGATACTTATGCTTGCTCTGTTTAGACACTACTAGTTAATTAATTAATTAATATTATTAACACGACCGATCCATAAAACGTGTTGCCGTGTTTTTCAGGTGCGGTACTGTCGACTACAAGTACTTTGTACGAGCATATTAAATATGTTGTCAAAGACACTTTTTGTGGACGTCTTCACTTTCCATGTCGTTAGTGGAGCGCACACTGGGGGTCTAAAAGTGTAGTCACATAGTAGTAAGGAGACTCTTTTTTTTTTGGCTCGGAAGTAGTAAGGAGACTTGAGGTTTTCTTTATTATTTTTATTTTAATTTTTGCCTTTTTGACGTGAGGTCTTCTTTGCCTCTCTGTTCTGCCCTTTTTGACTTGAGGTCTTCTTTACTTTATATAAAAAAAAAAAAAAAAAGTAAAAAAAAAAAAATGAAAAGAAGACCCCAAGTCTTTCTACTTTGTGTTGAAGGAAAGTGTACATTTAATACCCGTACAAGCTCAAAATGTAATGACTAATATAAGAAACAAAGTGAGAAAAACGTTAGGAAGAATAGATACGTGAAAGATGAAAAAACTTGATAGAATTCTCCTTATAGGGGCTTCCTTTTCTTTTCTTTTTCTTTTGATAAAGAAAAATTGGAGATAGGGCGACTCGTGTTAGTATATCCTTCATGAGCATAATTAGAAAGGTTCTTAAACGCTGACATAAATGTTTATTGAAGGCAATTATATGAGCTTTTTAAATGTAGGGAACATCTTTACTTATAATACATGCTTTAAACATGATCTAATAAAAATGACACAAAAAATAAAAAAAAATATGCCAGCCTAATGTTGTTATTATCATTTATATATAGTACAATTATAAATTAATGAATACGTTAAAAAAAAATTAAGGCCAGTTACAAATTGTTATTGGTGTTAAGACCTTACTAATGATGTATAAACATGACAATATAAATATGGGGTTATTTACATAAATGTCTAAATTGAAGACGATGATTTAAAAAACATTCCATTTTTCTTTTATTTATATTAATGTCTAGATTTATACTTATAAATACCACATTACCCTTTCATCAAAAATTGAAAAAAAAAATATAAGAAATTGATTTAAAAAAAGGAAAGAAAAAATCTCTAAAACATTTCAGATTAAGTAAATCTTTTTATAAAAGCAAAAAAAAAAAAGGTCATCTTACTTGATTTATTATAAAGAAAAGAGAACTGTAACAGATATTAGCTGTATGACAAATAAAAACATAAGATCATTTTACTTGATTTATTATAAAGAAAAGAGAACTGTAATAGATATTAGTTGTATGACAAATAAAAACATTCATTATGATAAATAATTTGTCATCAAGATAAATTCACAATGAATATATTAAAAATGATATTGTAAAAAAAATTAAACACTTTAAAACCTAAAACAAGACATCATAATGATAATTATTTATAATATAGAAAGAACATTATAATGACATAGTAATATTGCAAAAAGAACAAAGCATAATGCATTTAAAAAAAGTATCATAATGATCTAATAATAAACATAAAGAAATAAACAATTTCTTATCACATTTGAACTTTAGAAACTATCTCTTTATCAAAAAAAAAAAACTATCTATTAAAACAATACGGATAATAATATAAAAAATAAATTATCGTAAAGAACCTAAATTATAGGGAAAAAAATGTTTCTAAGAAACCTAAATCACTAAATCATACTTAAGAAATATGATTATTAAAAAACTTAAATTATATTAATAAACAATCATTATAATGAAAAACTAAGTCATTAATATTATTTAGACACTACTAGTTAATTAATTAATTAATATTATTTACACGACCGATCCATGTTTTTCAGATGCGGTACTGTCGACTACAAATACTTTGAACGAGCATATTAAACATGTTGTCAAAGACACTTTTTGTGGACGTCTTCACTTTCCATGTAGTTAGCAAGGAGACTTGAGGTCTTCTTTATTACTTTTAATTTTATTTTTTCCTTTTTGACGTGAGGTCTTTTTTGCCTTTCTGTTCTTCCCTTATTGACTTGAGGTCTTCTTTAGTTAAAAAATAATAATAAAAAAAAAGTAAAAATAAAATGTAAAGAAGACCCCCAAGTCTTTTTACTTTGTGTTGAAGGAAAGTGTACATTTAATACCCATATAAGCTCAAAATGTAATGACAAATGTAAGAAATAAAGTGAGAAAAACGTTAGCAAGAATAGAGATGTGAAAGAAAAAAAAAAGAAAAAAAAAAAAAAAAAAAAACTTGATAGAATTCTCCTTACAGGGGCTTTCTTTTATTTTATTTTATTTTTTTGATAAAGAAAAATCGAAGATAGGACGACTGGTGTTAATATATCCTTTATGAGCGTTACTAAAAGGGTTCATAAACACTGATATGAATGTTTATTGAAGGCACTTAAAGGAGCTTTTTAAATGTAGGAAACATCTTTACTTATAATACATGTTTTAAACATGATTTAATAAAAATGACACAAAAATAAATAAATAAATAAATAAATAATGTGCCAGCCTAATATTGTTATTATCATATATAAATAGTAAAATTATAAATTAATGAATACGTAAAAAAAAATCAAGACCAGTTACAAATTGTTATCGGTGTTAAGACCTTACTGATGATGTAAATATAAACATGACAATATAAATATGGGGTTAGTTACATTACCTTCTGGAACTTCGCGATCATCAATGCTTGGTGCCAGTGCGGGTGATAATGAAACAGAAGCTGTGACTAAGAAAGAGTTAGTTTGGATGGTAGCTACATGGGTGAAGAACATAAGAACGGTAGCCCATGCTACTGAGCCACTAGTAAAGAGGGAAAAGGAAGGCATATTCATGCTCAAGCTTGTTCGACAGTTCAGATGCTCGTAACGGCCAATTCTTGCTCCGGAATTGAGGCTTGCTCTGTTTAGACACTACTCATTAATGATTAGTATTTACTAACACGAGCGATCCACAAAACGAGTTGCCGTGCTTTCAGGTGCACTCACTAATCTACAATTAATAAGCTTGTTGAATGGGGACTTCTACACCTTCCATGAAGTTGCGGAGCAAAGACCGGGACTGACTTGGAAAAGTGTAGTTAGAGTATTGTAGTGACGAATTCAGAAATTTCTCTTTGTGGGGCATGAGAAAATTTTTAAAATTAATAATTATATGGGACAAAAAGTTTAATTTCAGAATAAATTGACTGTTGTAGGGCACATATTTAAGGGAAAAAAAATAACTTTTGAGTGAGGACAAATGACAAAATTTTAAGAAAAAAATAGGGATATAATTTAAATTTCAAAAAATTGAGAGGAGGCACGTGCCCCCCTCCGGCCCTAATGTAAATCTTTTCCTGCATGGTAGTAGTAGTAAGAGACTTTTGAGGTCTTCTTTACTTTTGTTCAAAAAAAAAAAAAAAAAAAAGCCGTACTTATTCTTGTCACTGTTAGCTCTTAAAGGGGGCATTTGGAATTAAAATAGTCTTTCTAATTGTAATTCTTTCTTCCAATTCTTTCCAACCTACTGCCTTTCTAGCTACCCGTGGTTGTGTCATAGGTCGCCGGGACTCCTTCGTGATGGTCGTGCTACTCGTGGTGACTTTGGTCGTGCCTTTGTAACTACCCGTGGTTGTGTTACAGGTCGCGGGGACTCCTTCGTGATGGTCGTGCTACTCGCGGTGACTTTGGACGAGAACGAAATTTAAGAAATAAAGTGATAAAAAAAAAAAAGTAAAGAAGAATTGAGAAGAGAAAGATGAAAATAGAATTCTCGTTATATACTGTAGGATGTTTATATTTTTAAAGTTCTGCCTTAGAATTCTCCTTATATTTATTATCCTGCTTGAACAATATTGTTAATATTATCTTTTAACTATATTCAATATACAAGTACAAATATAATTAATGAATACCGTCAAAAATAATCTAAGACCAATTACTAATTGCTATGTATTAGTATTGAGACCTTATTAATGATGTAATTGATGGATATACACACACGACATCTAGTCCCACGGGAAGACTTTTGTATTACCCCGAGTTATTCGCGAGCCGTGTAGACTACTCACCATGCAAGTCTTGCAATATTTCCTATCTGTTGTTTCTCTCCAAAAGCTTCAATGAAACCGTTGAACATAAAAATAAAGACCCATAATTGGTTTTAAAAAATGTTTTAATTTTATTATCTATATCTTCTAGTTATAGTTGTTTTTACTTTTTTGTCGTTTTAACTTTTATTCGCCTCCTTTCCGTTGTCGTTTTTCTTTTAAATTTTATATTGTGTAGTTGTAAGTTCCCTTCCATGATTGCATCACCAAAGATATTGAGCATTGTAAATTATTGACAAGCAGATCCCAATTTAACAACCTTTACATCAAATGTCACCTTAAAAAAAGGTGACATGCAAGGGTTGTGTTTCGAAAGTATCGAATGGACTTTATGGCCACCACCAACGAGTGCATTGGTTTGCAGCTTAGAGACTTCTTAAAGGGTACTTGTTTGCACTTTCTTCATATGTACTAGTTTAGTCTTGGTATACTTTCTTATAATGTTTTGTGATGCCTTAGAAATTCATAAGCTTGATTTATGAATTATTATTATGGTTTTCTTCATTAGTATGCTTCTAATAAATTATTTTGATGAATATCAAATTTCAAGATCATAAATGATAGTACAATATCATCAATATGATGATATCGATGATTTAACAATGTTGGGTTTTTCTATTTAAATGAGAAATTTTAAATATATAAAAGATGAGATGAACGACATATAAATTTATACAAAAAATTAATTATGTCATATTAGAGGGATAATGTTAATTTTTGGAAAGGACCCCGATTTTTATTAGTAGGTCAATTTAATGATCTTAGTATTTATTTTGATAATACCAATAGTTAAGCTTTGAGAGCATGATTGGGAATTAATGTGTCAAATAGATAAAAGATGAATTATTAGTATTTACTCTTAGGAAATTCAAAAGTGGAATATTGATCAAGAATTGTGCTTGATTTGAAATCAATGGTGTAGAATTGATGCTAAAGAATCCTAGGCAAATCGATGGCCAAACTTTGGATGATAAGTGACAATGAGAACTTAAGGTAAGGATTGGTGTGATGGAAGATCTAATGGATGAGAATAAAGATGACAACTTTGGATCAAGGGTGGAAATTAAAAGAAAGAAAAACAAAATAAAAAAAATGAGAAGCCAAGGGAGAGTCCGGATTTTTGGTTCAAGAAACAAGAAGAAAGTTGAACAAATGAGAAAAGAAGAAAGTGGTGCATGCATGCAACCACATGTAAGAGATGGCATGGTTTATTTTGGCAAGTTGACCCAAGGAAGAGACAAGTGAAAATGACCCCTTGTCTCCACCTTGTTGAACCAAATCTTCACCCCAAAACCTTCCTTGAAGTGGAGGCAATGAAGGAGGAAATGATCAGCCAAAAATTTTTAAATTTTACCCCTCAAAAGACAGCTCCCCTTAAGGTAAAAGTTGGCTAAAAATAAGCCCATAACACTTCATTTTGCTCTCACATAAGTTAAGCTCAAAAACCCTAACTCTCTAGCCACCACAAAGCTCAAAACAAAAAGAAGAACCATCAACACTATTCTCCATCTCCGACACCCCTCAAGCACCCTCCTCCCTCCATTTTCAAGCTCTAAGCAACCATGTTACTAAGTTCGAAGGAGTGTAAAACGGAGTTAGAGGATGTTTTACTATAGGTAACCTAGTGGTATTCTTTGTATTTTAGTCATTTTTGGAGAACTAAAGCATGATGTTTAGTTATGATCTTAACATTAGACTTATTCTTACCTAGGAAAAAGTTTTGAGAAGAACTTTAGAGATCCGAGATCTTAAAGGATCCGCGGAGCATTTCGGTATGATCTAAGAACTTTGGTAGAGTTTGTGGTTGTTGTGGTAATATAGCATGCATTAGAAACTTTAGTATGAAAAATAAATTAAATGTTAAGATTATACAGAGGATTAACTTCATTTTAGGCTTTGGAATCACTTGATTTGCTTTTATATGTCTAAAGTTATGTGTATTTGAAATTGTGACACAAAATTAGGGAGAAAATGGATCTTTGGGGTACAGACCAGCCACTCTGAACCCTTTAGACTCAAAATTTTGGATTATAAGTTAAAGAACTAAAAACTAGATTTCTTTAAGCTTTCCAACAAGGTATCATACTCCTTGAACGGATATATGTGCAATTTTTATTGAATTTTACAAGTTTGGACTACGAACCGAAAATCCTTGCTGGAACCCTGTACTAGCCACGGTTTTAGTACTTTTTGAATTAGTAAACCTTAACTTTTTATAAAACTGTTACCATCATACAAAATAGATATTATAAACTTTCCAATGACATATCTTTTGTCTTATTTGGATTTGTAAATAAATTGTTATGGTTTTTCTAAACTTAACCATGAATCTGGACTTATGATACAAACGTGGGACCAACAGTGACAAAACCTAAGTTTATGGTATGAAATGCTTAAGCACCAAAGGAAATAACTTTACCACTATAAAGTAGACATCTTAAGCTTCAAAATGAGATATCATGCGTTTAAAACAGATATGTACATAAATTTTAATAAATCTCTTAAGATTGTATTATAGTCTGGTAATCTAAGATTTAACCATAAGACATTTAGGAAGACGTTCACATTAATATTTGAAATACTTGAAATCTAGGAAAACAAATTATAAATACATAAACTAGATGTTTCAAGCTTTCCAAGAAGTCATCAGGTGTCTAAAATGGAATTATACTCAAATATAAATAAATCTTACAATTTAAAATCCTATACCGATAAAATGATTAAACATTAAAATGTGACTTAAGGGTAAATTATAACATATATATGAACTTATTTAGTTATGAAATGAGTAGATTTTAAGTGTATGATCAAATAATGTGAAAAACACTAACCTTATAAAGTTGAATCACAAGTTTTAATGGGCTAAGATAAAGTACACTAGAGGATTACTGGACCTATACCAAGAGATTACCTTAGTCCAACTAAATAAATATAACTAAGGGATTGGATTAGCCCAATAATGGACGAAAGGTATATATACACTTAGGTGACTCCTTGTCATCTTGATTGATTAATTAATTAATCACTTAATTAATTAATTAAATAATAAATACATAACTAAATGTAATTAATAAAGTAAGTAATTAATTAATTGAGTAATAATTAATTAATTAATTATAATAGTTAGTAGATGACAATCAAGATTATTATGTTGAATAACTACATAATTATAATAAATGATTAATTGGTGATTAATTAATCATTAATTATTAATCATTGATATAATCATCAAAATAACTATGGATAATTAACTAGAGATTATTCAAACATTAATTATTAGATTAATCAAATTGTTAATTATTAATATTATAATCAATAATTAATAATTAGTATATGAGAAAGAATATTTAAGTAACATAATTAAATTATTAACAATATAATTATTAACAAGTCAATTAAATTTATATAATTCAATTATAATTACTCAATTAAATAAAGTAATAATTAATTATTACCTAATTAAATTAGTTGATTAATTAACTAATCAATTGATTAATTAATCAATTAAATTAATTAAATTAATTAAATTAAATTAATTAAATAATAATTAGTAGAAATTTATCTTAACACTTAATAATTAATATGAATTAATTATTAAGGTAAATTATGATATAAGTAAATTAAGTTCATTATAGTTTATAAAATAATTAAATAAATAAATAAAGTAATATAACTATGATCCCATCTAATAATGAGATATTGTTAAATGAGGACAATTTCTCAAATTTGCATAGTAGGAGATACAACTCCGGAAGCTTAAGTACATAAGATAAGTAAGTACAAACCCTACCTACAGTATGAAACAAATTATTTTTTGTTGTTGATGTTCTATGTTTTCTATGAATTGTCTTAATGAAGTGATAAGTATATGAGTCATATGTATTGCGTTAATTTAACATTTGACGTGCATAATTTCTCTTGCACTGATATGATTGACATGCCTCACAGATATGTATGCCGCAATGATAGATGTATAGTGACATGTAAATCTACACGTTGTCACAAATAATAAGAATGAGGTTAATGAAAAATAGGATTAAATGTCATACCAACCTCCAATTAGTGAGAGGATATGATAAGAACGAAAATTATAAGTTATGACCCTAGAGGTTGTTGGAGAGTCGCTCCCCTAACTCCCCATTGGTTGCGCACATATGGGTACGACATGGGGGCCCTTAAATAGACAAAACATGTATATAATGAAGTATAAATGAATACACATAATCACATGCATTTTGAACATTCTTGATATTATGTGTGATTATATGATTTTATAAAAATGTTTTGTGATATGTTGTTTGTACTTGCTGAGTGAAAGCTCATACGTGTGTGTTCATACTATAGGTAACACGAATAAGCAGTCCGCTACTTAAATATTTCATGGACTGGCAAAGCTGTGCGGAGGTGATGAAGGAAGGGAGTGGGATACCACCACAAATTTAATTTCCGCATTTAGACTTTCTAAATTATTTTGTAACGATTATATTTATAGTTATGTTCCAATGTTTTTGTATTACTAAATTAGTATGAGTACTTCACGGGAAAAAGACTTTAAACTCTTTCGTTTTAATCAACATGAAGTTATAGCTTTTTAATTATTATCTAAATATGAATTTGAATAGGATAATTATTTGCTAGAGGTTTTCAATTTCCTTAATTAAAAATTCTAGTAATTTTAACTTTTATAGTAAGAATATGATTTATAAAAAAAAATTAAAAAAAATTATGTATTTTTTTAAAACCAAACATAAATAAGTGTTAAGACTAAATTAAATAAGAATAAATAAGTTAATTAACGGTTCAAAAAGTCGGGTCGTTACATGTTTCCTATTTTTCAAAATGCTTGTTCAATTGCCAAAAACTCCTCTAACTAGCAAGTACGTCATCACGATCAAGTAATAATTAATCTTCATATCCGTAAAACAAACAAAGGGCAAAGGCAGCTAATGACTATAAAAAATCTACATATTTAATTTGGCTAGGATATTGATATGATCGATCTGGGACTTCATATAAGCAATGGGACCAACGTATGTAGTACACTTTTTGAAGCCACAACTACGACAAAAAAAAAAATTTAATAAATAAAATTAATAAATAAAAATAAAAAAATAAAAAAAAACCAAAGCTTTGTATTCTAATTGTGGAAATATCCCCTCTTAAGTTGTGGACTAATGCAGGCTAAATTTGTGAGCTTATTATTTTGATTCTGGTGGTTTAATTTGTGATAGCTGTGGATTAATGTGGGTTAAAAAGATTGTTTACTTATTTTCTTTTTGATGGTAATAATCTATTGGTTTTTTAGACGTTTATCACTGCTTATGTAAGTTTTTTCTAATGTTTTTTTAATTTTTAAAATTGATTTAAACAGGTTGGTAAAATGGGTTAAAAAAAAAAAAGAAACAGGTTAAAATAACCCAGTAGTATATGGATTTATAGGTTTACACGATACTTTGTGATCTGTTTAATTAACTGGATAGTCGAGCTATGTCCGTATCAACCCTGCTATTAAAGGGTCAAGTTTGGGACTTTATTTTTGACATGATTATTACATGGGTTGAAGCCGTTGCAATTTCATAATTCCGAAGGACTCTGTTGAAGCCGCAACGTGAAAAAGTGAGGCTGCACGACGCTGGCGAACCTATCTTAAGGCAGAATCTCTAGTGCCGCGGCATGAAAAAGTGAGGCTGCGGCACCAACTGCGAATCTCACAAGTTCAAAATTTGAATTTTCAAGAAAATTTTCAGATTTTCCTCCTTGGAATTCGAGCCTATAAATATCATTTTTAGGGTTCAAGAGAGGGGTCTTTTGCTAGAGAGAAAGAGGAGAAAAAGAACGCATAGAGGAGACAGATACATTGCATCTGGAAATGGATTTGTGGCTTCGGATTTGACTTCAAAATCAGTTTTTCTTCTTTCTTCTTTTCTTGATGTTTTAGACAAGTGTGAGGATTTTCTCAAGCATGAACTAATTTTCTTTTGTAGGACTATGATGTAGCCAAATAATGATTATCAATTTCTTTTCTTAGTTAAATTAATTTGATGTTTATTCCAGTATATGCTAAGTATTTTAATTTGTGCTATGCTTGTCATTGTCTGGCCATCTATTGCATAATTTAGAGATTCAATTTGATTCCGAGAGGAGATAATTAAGTTTGTCATAATTAGAATGCCATAAGATCATCATAGAATATAGATATATCTGTGGGGCTTTTTCAGTAATATGAATTTCTTATGCTTAATGAATTTTGATGGGTTGAAATTGTTACGTTAGAATGAATTGTTAAGTCTCTTAAGAAAGATTAATGATTATTTTAGAGAAATTTGCTCGCGGCATAGGAATAAACATTGATTGATTAAATTTGGGAGATTTGACATGATTTATCTTGCTGAAATCGGAAATCCTAAGTTTTAGTTTAATTGATTTATCCTTATTTAATTTGCACTCTGTTAAATTTCTGTTTTCTTTTAGTTTTTAAATAAGTGTTTCTCATTTAGATTCGTTCAAATACAATTTGAGTTAATATAATTTTGAAAATTAATAATAATCAGTCTTCATGGAATGATACTCGATTATTCTTCACGTTATTTCTTGTTTCGACAACGTGCACTTGCGTTCGCAAAATTCGCAATAATGGGTGTTTATGTGGCTTGCTTAAATCAAGGACATCATGAAAGTGAATTTTTTTTTTTTTTTCCCCGGTGTGATCCGTGTATCGTACTGGCAAGACATTGGTGAGAAGGATTACGAAGGAGATTAGTAGTAAAATGGTACAAGTGATCCTCAACGCTATCGGCGATCCTTGTTCCTCTAGACGTATATATACTTTTGTTCCATATCCGAAAAAACGAGTAATTGCCAATATGCATTCAGGTGCACTCACTAGTCTACAAATTACTTTGTTTATATGTGCATATTTAATATCTATGTTGTGAAAGACACTTGAACACCTTCCATGAAAGTTGCGGAGCAATTACTGGGTCTTAATTACTTGGAAAAGTATAGTCAAAAAACAGTAGGAAAGAGATTTTTGAGTATTCTTTACTTTGTGTTTAAAAAAAAAAAAAAAAAAAAGGCATACGTGTTATTGTCATTGTTAGCCCTTAAAGAGTGGGGTTCTTCTACCATCCATCTGATGGGATGGTCCTTTACTACTGTAACTTTCTTTTAAACAACTTGTAACAAACGATTGACTTACTTGTAACTAATTTATGTAAAATTATGTGTAACATAATAAATTAGTAACAAATAGTATTATGTTACATATAGTTATTTTATAAAATTACTAATAAATTAATTGGTTGCTACAAATTATTTAACAGAAAGTTATAATTGAGCAAGCATCCCACATTAGGGAGAGTAGAAAACCTCTAAAGAGGGCATTTGAAATTCCAACTCCAATTAGAGTTTTGGAGTTTTTTTTTTTTTTTTTTAAGTTATTAGTATTCACAATTTAATTTCAAATTCACATTCTCTCTCTCTCTCTCTCTCTCTCTCTCTCTCTCTCTTACTTTTTCAAATAATTCATATTTTGAAAGTTTATAATTTTCTTATTTTTTAGTCGAAATGAAATGATTCCGAGAATATTAAAAAAAATCTGTATTGCTATTTTTTTTTTCTTCTAAACACATTTTAAATTTTAACATTTTGAATACTATAGCTCATTTTTAATTTACACTTCAACCATGCAAATATCCAAACATCCACTCGTTTCTAGTAACAAAAAAACTTCATAACTTCCACTTCAGTTGATGTAATTTTTTTTTAACTAGGCATATAATACCTATATAAGCTCTAAATTTAATAGATTAAACTTTAATAACTCAAAAAAAGGTAAACATTAAAAATTAAAATTATCTTTTATCCTACTTTTGTGCTGCATCATAAATACTGTAAGAAACGAAGTGATAAAAAAAATAAAAAAATAAAAAGTAAACAAGAATTGAGAATAGAAAGATGAAAAACTTAATGAATGCTACTTATATATCGTAGGACATCTCTAATTAAACGACAGAGACGCAAAATTAATAGCTAAGGTACAAATATTGGGTTCAAAATAGAATTATTGGTAGGATATATGTATATGTTTATATTTTTAATGTCCTATACCTTATAATTCTCCTTATATAAAAAATATTTATTGTCTTGCTTAAACAATATTGCTGATACTATCATATATTCAATACAAGTGCAAATCTAATTAATGAATGCCGTCAAAAAAAAAAAAAAAAAAAAGACAATTACTAATTGCTATAGATTAGTGTTGAGACCTTATTAATGATGTATATGTTGATGGATAATACACGCAAATTCAAGCCCCACGGGAAGACTTTTGTATTACCCAGAGTTATTAGTGAGCCGTGTTGACTACTCGTGACCATGCAAGTGATCTTGCAATATTTCCCATCTGTAATATTTCTCTAAAATCAGCTTCAATGAAACCCTTGAACT
>JAFMPE010137166.1:0-12815 GCA_024759925.1 Ficus religiosa
CCATGGTTAATTTGGGAAGAAACCAGCTAGGAAACTTGCACCCTGAGTATCCTTTAATAAGCAATCTTTTAAGATTATGGCATCGATTGAGTGCAGAAAGAACTTGCTCTCCGTCCAAACGATCCAAACCATGTGATGGTCCTGGTAAGTGAATTTCTTTTCCTCTTAGGAATTCCGCATCATCAAATTGCCATTCTGGATTTATGTTGGGGCAACCATCATCATTCCCCCAGTATAATCCCAATGACTCAATTCCCATCTTGGAAAACCCATAAACAAATGCATTAGTTGACACTCTCTCTAAGTGTGTGATTTTCAAACTTCCCCGAAGGTTTATAAGTTGTCCAAGATACTCCATGTCATGATCCCCGCCTAAAACAAACAACGGCAAAGTCTGCAGCTTAAATCCTCCAAACATGAAACCACGTCTCCCTTGGCTCTCCAGCATCTTGGTCAATGCATTGCATCCATCATTGTTGAGATGTCGGAGGCTAGTCATTCTTCTCAGGTTAGGTAGGGCTTCAAGTTTGTAGCAGTTAAATAGGTTCAAAGTTTGTAAAGAATGGAGATGTTCTATTTCGGATGGCAACTTCCTAATATGGGTGTAAGACAAGTCGAGATACGTCAAATGCAACAAGTCACCTATTGAACCATCCAAAGTCATGAGGCCCGAGCCACTCAGATCCAGCATAACCAAATATGAAAAACTTGAATATATTTTTGGAGGAACCACTTCAAAATTACCTCCAGAGAACAACAAGAGAGTTCGCAAATGATATGCTTCATACAATTCCTCGGGAATTGTGGGTGACCTAAAATCACAGACAACAGATGAATGACGAATTTGTGCAAAACTAGCTGGAGTTGCACTACGACGGTCTAGTATGGTGTACGCTGAGTTACTGACAGATTGCACAAGATCATAAATGACATCATGCATCTTGTATCTAACAGCGCCACCATTTTCGTGTTGCTTTACTTCTTGGAAAAAGGACATCCATTGAAGATCGTTGAAGTAGTCATTGCCAACGTCCTCTGGCTCTCTCCTTCTGCTGCTGAAGTCGGATGGAACGAAGCCTTCAGCGATCCATTGATGGATCAACTTATGTTTCTTGAATTCATAACTTCGGGGGAATATTGAGCAAAAAGAAAAGCAACGTTTTAGATGTAGTGGTAAATGAGAGTAACTCAATCTTAGCACTGGTAGGATCCCACTTTTGCATCCTTCCAAGTTCCAAAGTTCGCTATCCCGTACAAACTTCCATTCTCTGATGTCCCTCTTGAACAGCATAAGACTTCCCAATGTTTTTGCAGCTAGTGCGATTCCCCCACATTTCTGGATTATTTGCCGTCCGATAGGCAAAAGAGCTGCATGATGCTCTTCTTCTCCTCGTCGAAAAGCACGCTGCTTAAACAATGACCAGCAAGCATCCTCGGACAACTCTTTCAAATAATATGGAAAAGCCGGAGAGTCTGTTATCAACGCAACTCTATTACTGCGAGTCGTGAGTAATACCTTGCTTCCATCACTACCACCCCTAAATAGCGGTCTCAATTTCTCCCAATCATCTTGATCTTCAGTCCAAACATCATCTAACACAATCAAGTATCTTTTGTTTCGTAACACGCTGCTTACCGCAAGGTGTAGTTCATCCATATTCGAATGAGCATCCATATTCGAATGAGAACCTCTCTCTCTGTTTACAGACTTTACCACAGCAGTCAATATGTTTTTGACATTAAACTGATCAGAAACAAAAACCCATACCTTAACAATAAAGTGTTGCGAGATCCTTTCATCGTTATACGCTAACTTCGCAAGCGTTGACTTTCCTATCCCTCCCATCCCAACTATTGGGATACAAGACGCCTCTCCTCCATCGGTAGGTTCACAACACAGCAACAACTCGATTATCTCCTCTTTCTCTTGCTCTCTTCCATAGACTTCAGATTCAATAACAAACGAGCTCGTTTCCCTTCTGTCCCATTCTCTCCGAACCGCGCTTCGGTCACCGAAATTAATGCCAAGCCCTTCATCTGTCGCCTTGTCCAATGCCTGAAGCATCTGTTTGACCTTTTCTGCATGTTGTAGACTCCTCAAAGAATCATCAGCAGAGAGAAGGAGAAGCAGATCTTCAGCATCATAAGCAACTTTTTTGAACTTGGACAGCCAAATTTTCACCGCCGTGTTCGTGGCTTGTTGCTCTTCTGCATCCTCAAGAACAGCTTGAACCATTGGTACAGTTTCACGCAGCTTTTTAACGTTGTCTTTGACATCGACGAGATTCCCAAACCTCTCCTGGAGTAGAGTAGCAAGCTTCTCAACAATGACATCTAGAACTGGAGACAGAACTAGCTCTGCCATTTTCAGACAGTTTGGATGATCAGAAAACTATTTGAATGATGTCTCTTAGAAGCAAAAATTCCAGCGGTAGTAGGAGGGATTTGATGGTTGACTGGTTGTGCAGAAGTTTGATTCCATTGACCTCAAGTCAATACAATGCTATCTACCACAAAAAATTAAATAAATAAATAATAATAATAATAATAATAATAATAAATTAATAAATTAAAAATTAAAAATAAAGTTATTTAAAAAATCAACACAACCTGCTGTTTTTAGTCATTATTATCCTCAATTATACCCCGCAACTTTGGGTGATTCTCACGTTGTCTATGAATTTAAAACGGACAAATTTTACTTTTCTTCTCTTGAATTTTAGATCTCATCGTAAAGTATTCTTGAACTTTATTTCTTAATTAACATCTGTTTTCAAAATTTTGAAACGTTTATAGATTTTCTTATTTAATTAAATTTTAGACGAGAAAGATGCACATATTGACAAATTTAAGGGCATTTTAGCAAAAAGGGCATTTTTTTACTTTTCATTCTTTTTTTAAATGCTTGGGAAAAATAAAATATAAGGCCGTAATTGATCCAAGACGAGTAATCCAAAATAATAATCTCAGAAATACGAAGAAAAGAACCACATTTAAGTAGGAATTCCGAGGGAAACATAGCATCAAAATTAAGAGTGGGACAAATTCAATCATCAGAAAAAAAAAAAAAAAAAATCTCACAGGCTTTTGATCAAACATTGTAAATGAATTAGACAAAACGGCTCCAAAAACTCCCCATTTCAATCCAAATGCTAAAAAAAAAAAAAAAAAAAAAAAAAAAAAAAAAAAAGGAAAGGAAAAAAAGAACCGCCAAATAGCCCTAGAAGCTTACCGATTCCTCATGCGAAGCGACAAAGGCGACAACGGTTTGGTTCAATATAATGTCTATTCCCTGCAACTCGTTTTGGACACCCATGTCTCGCCAACTCTCTGCATGACCGGCGAATCGAATATGTCGAAGATCTCTTAAAAAAAAAAAAAAAAAAGGATTCAACTCTGTCCGCCAATTTGTGCAGTCACGAAACTGAATCTAACGGCAATAACGCGATCATATAAGAAGAGTGCGGGGGCTATAATGGTGGTAGATATATAGTAAGGTACAAGTCCACTAAAAACATGTTTTTGTCTGCATAAGAAACCTGCTGGAAAATTCATGGGCCTTAATTAGTTAAGAAACTTCTAATAAACAAATTCTTTTGCTAATCAAATTGACCTCAAAGTCAATCTCAAAATATTTAGTATATTTATTTTTCTTTTTTGCTTCAATGATGTTAAACGTCGTTATTCAGAACTTTTTTTTTTTTTTTTTACTCTTTTTGAAAAATGTTATGAATATCAACTCTAATTCTAACTTTTGAGTACCAACTTATGTGACATCTGAGTTGTTTTTTTTTTTTTTTACTGATAAGTATTTAAAGTATTATCACATCAATTGATTATATTTAACAATAAAATATGACATATGTGCTCAAAAAATCGATATTAGAGCTGATTTCGCTATCACAAATTTTTTTTTCCCTTCCTTTGATTCATATATATATATATATATATATATTTCTTGTAAATGAGCTTGTTTTAATCTTAAAACTCTTGAAAGACAACTTTAGCCATTCTTTTTCTATAATGCATAATAAAACAGGGTAGATGTTACAAGATATGGAATATTGTTTTAAATCACTTTGTCGGGGTCAGAATTTTCCCTTTTTTTTTTTTTTTTTTTTCTTTTTTTAATTTTTCGTTGTTGTTGTTGTTGATTTTTTTTTTTTTTTGACGTCAAAGTTGCATGTGCTTAGCTGTTAATGTAACGACCCACCTAACGCAGGCCGTTACCTGCATACATATCATGTCTTACATATCTTATCTTGCATACTTACTTACTTACTTACGTAATTAGCGGAAATTTTTTTTTATACGGTGTGAACTCACACGAATACGTACGTACTTATAACTGTCTACTAAATAAAAACGTTTGAATATAAAATAATACACATAAATAAACAAAACGCGTAACGGCCACCATCCCACATTTCATAGCTAGCAGTGCCATGCTCCACCATCTTGCATCACAAATTACCATTAGGTTGCTTTCCTACAGCATAGACGTAAGACGTGAGCTTTCGCTCAGCAAGTACAACTATCACATCCGGACACAAACCATAATCATTCATGAACCATTTATGCTTTATTATTCTTTCTTAACTTAACATACTAATGGGCCCCATAACATAAATGTACGTACCGTGACATGCAGCCATGGAGTGGTTGGGGTGGCCAATCCATTTCCAACTCAAACCATGGACCAAACCCGACCTAACGTGGGTCGGTACGACACAGGCAAGCTTGCTTGCCATCATACTTAATTTTCATCATCTCATACCTTGGTCTTTATTCTTATCATATGATTTGGTGAACATGCTTCGTGATGTCACACATAATTAAATCATAACCATATCATAACAATTTCATAACTTTAAACACATCACACAACATATCATATAATTGCATACAACACATCAGGCAAGTAACAAAACAAATAGTTTATGCTATAGACGGAGTTGTACTTACCTCGTATGCTATGTCCTAGACTTTGTTGCTCCAAGTCAGGTTGTAACAACAGGCTACCTCATGCTTTTATAAAAGGACATAGATAAGGATTCTATAAACCATAACCATAAAATGTTGGTAATCTAACCAACCTCCATACATGACCTTAGTTATATGTCCCCCACACATGCACATGATAACTTACTTGGTTACTACAAGTAACCCTAGAGTTCATGGCCTACCATACTTAGATCAAAACTTATTAGGTTACTTAGAGTAACCTTGGGTACTAAGTCTAAGCATACATAAATAGTGTTATGTTACTGTTCCTAACCTTGGGCCTAAGCCTTATTATTTCAATCCATAACCCATTGGGTTTTAGGCCCACTAACAAACTTAGTATCTTGTTGGGTTACATTGGGTAACCCATGGTGTGAACCTAAGTCAACTTGGGCCAAACTAGGGTCAACTCTTATTGGGTTGCTAAAGCCCAAACTTCTAAGTTATATCCTACTGGGTTACCATAGGTAACCTTGGGCTTTAGGCCCAGTCCAGTAACTCGGGTATCCTTCCCGGTTAACATTGGTCATCAATCTGTTACCAAGTTGTTAAGACAACTTGTGGTCTAAAAACTTATTTTTCTTAGCTTTGGAAAAACTTAGTATTCTATGTCCATTTTATATACAAAAATCCTTGTTCAACCTATGAAAAATTATAATTCTTTGAATAGGGTTTGTAAAAATTATTAAGTGTTGGAAACTGTCTTTGGAACAGTTTCCCACAGCCAATTTATCAGTGTAGGTGCAGGAATGTCCTTTTTCCTGTACTGTTTTAGAAAATCCTGTGTAGGAATTTCCTGTTTTCTACACAGTTTTTGAAATCCAATTATATTTAAAAATTTGTGTTGAATCTGAAAAAGTTTTCTTCACAAAAGTTTTAGACCTCGAAAAACTCTACAACTTTTGTGTTTTACTCAAGACCCAGTTCGATTTCTAACCTACTCATTTCCCCTATTGAACTTGCCTGGCCATGCATGAAGTCTGGGCATGACCAGGTTCGGATTTTTGTAAAAACGGAGGCCATTGGAGCTTATTTTTCAAAACTATCTTTACTGTCTCCTAGGAAAATCCCTTCTGTAGAACTTTCATGTTTTAAGTTTTTCCAAATTCAGCCTCTAAGGGCCTCAAATCCAGCTTTCCAGAAAACTAGCCAGTTTTACCCGAACTGGCAGTTTTCTTGCTTAAGTCCATTTTACGTCCTAATTATGCACACCCTACCTGAACCGGTCTCAACCGGGAGCCTACAATAATCATGTAGTGTTTTCTAACGTAAGATCTCATCATCACATAACCATGCATTCACATGCAAACCCTTGGGTGTTCTTGCACCAAACTAGGGTTTACAAAAATTTTAGGTTTGCATAATCATTCATCACAAGCTAACAACCTAACATACATAACCTACAACTTTCTTAAGTATTTTGGGGACATACAACTACATCATAAAGCATGCATGCAACATGTAAACCCTAGAATTATGCAATCATAAGCATATAATCATGCATAGCATATAAATCAAAACCACCCATAAACCTAATCAAGCACAAAACATAAAATCTAAACTAGGACAATAAAAATAGAATGAGCTCATACTCTTACAATCCAACTTGAAATACACTTAAATTTCCAATTGAAGCTCAAATTAAAAAGCTTAGGGACCAAAGGGGATTTACCTTGATCAACTCAAAGATTGGGTTAGATTTGGATCCAAACTTTTTCCCCCCTTTGCTCTCTACCACAACCGGCCTCCTTAGCTTTGTGGGTTCCAAAATTTTCGGCCACCCTAGTTGGTGCTTCACCAAAATCCGACCACCACCTTACTCCCTTTTTCTTCACTTTTTTTTTTCTTTCTCTTTCGAGTTCGGATTTAAGGAGAGAGAGTGAGAGAATATTTGGGCATGGTTTTGGGGTGTTTTCTCATTTTTGTGAAGCAAATGAGCCCCCCCTTCACCTCTTTATAGGTGATAAATGACTTTTTTTTTATTTATTTTTAATCCAAAATTTACTTAGAAGTCCTTGAATCAAAATTATTTGCCTATACCCCCTACATGTGGCCGGCCATTATGAGGTGTCTTGGTGAACAAGACATGAATTCTTTCCACAATTTCCTTAATTCAAAAATTCACATAATTATCCTTAGGTGAGGTGTCCTCCCTCTAAGGCCTTGTTTGGCTTTTCTATTAAAATGCAGTCCATTTTCATACTAATACAGATATTTCCAATACTGCTCTTAACTAATACAGTACTGTTATACTGGACTACAGTCCAGAATTCATCTGTGTATAATTGGACTGCGTAAAATTTTTTCTTATAACTTTAAGCCATTTAGCCCATATTGTCCTAATTAATGTGCTTGATTTTTCTATAGTGGTTTTGAATCTTATTCTTACTATCTTGTCCGTAATGACGGTTTTTCACAGTATATTTTTCATACTGCTTGATATACTTGCAGTACTGTCATAGTCAACCCTTTGACTTTGCTGGTCAAACTTTGACCATCATAAAATCATAGATTTTTATTCTACCTTTTTGCTTAAAAGGTCATTTGCTTGACTAAGCAATTCATTATTGAGTCTTACAAAATCATAAGAACCCACAAAATCTGATAAAAACCCTAATTAGGCCTTTTCATAAATACCTTCATGGTACAACTTAAATTCCTTTGAAAGGAAATCGTAATATCGTAAAAATCTAGTCATTACATCTTTAATGAAAATCTAATAAGTTAGACATCAAAATTCGGAGAGCAAAATGAGAGTTTCTAAAGTTCAGGGAGAAAGCGAGAGTTCTGAAAATTCGGGGAAGACACAAGTGAGATTGATCCTTATTATTAATATTATTTCTCAGTCATTTTCTGCTCTCACAAACAACTAAAGTACCAAATGCAATTCCTTTTTTTTTTTTTTTTTTAGCATTAAGTACTAAATACAATACATTATATACGTAAATACCTGTAAAGGCTTCATAATATCAGTTTCTCGAATGTCACTTTTGTCTAGTGAATCTTAAGCTTGTAACACCATGGAGTCGCGGACAATCTGTAATAACTAAATTTTTACGACGTTACGATTTCTTGTATAGAATTTTAAGTTATACCATGAAGGTATTTATGAAAAAGCCCGATTAACGGTTTTTATTAAGTTTTGTGAGTTCTTATGATCCAATAAGACTCAAAAATGATTGCTTCGTCAAGCAAGAGACCTTTTGAGTAAAAATGGAAAAAAAATTCTATGATTTCATGTTGGTCAAAGTTTGACCAAGAAAAGTCAAAGTTGACTAAAAAGTCAAAGGTTGATTAAGAACGGTCAAAGATATAACTGTACAGTAAAATGATAAGCAGTATGGGAAATATACTGCGAAAACCGTCTTTATGGACAAAATAGCAAGATTAAGATTTAAAACCACCATAGAAAAATCAAGCACACCAAGTAGGAAATTAAGGGCAAAAAGGGCTTTAAGAAATAAGAAAATTTTTATACAGTTCATTTTTACACAGATAAATTTTGGACTGCAATTCAGTCTAACAGTATTGTGTGTTAGTGGAAACAGTACTGGAATTATTTGTGATAGCATAAAAATGGACTGCATATTAAGGAAATAGCCAAACAAGGCCTTAAGGAGATGACATCATCACACCATGGATTTATGACATCATTTATTGAATTAAAGAAAAAGATGGAAAGAAATCAGAACTTGAACTCCAAGACTACCCCTAATGGCCGGCCACATGGAGGGCTAATGTGCAAATTTTTGTGCAAAATATTGCTTCTTTAAGGACTTATGAGCAATATTGAAGAGTTTCAAAACACCTATAAATAAGTGAGAGGTGTTGACCATTTTGTTCACAAAATTTGTGAAATCTAGCCAAATTATGCCAAAATTGTCTCGCAAAAATCTAAACCCAAAGAGAAAGCAAGAAGAAAGAAAAAAAAATTGGAAACCCAAGGGAAAAAGTTTTAGGGGTGTTCGGTTTTCTTGTGAAACATCAAGCCAAAGTTGAAAAATTTTGTACCCATTTTAGGCCTAGGGGCCGGTTGTGGGAAGGAAGAAAAAGAAAAGAAAAAAGGTGAAGAAGAGAAGGCTCTAGGGTGGCCAGACTTTGTGGGAACAACCACCAAGTGACCAAAAAATTTTTGTACCCATTGGAGGGTGAAGGCCGGTTGTTGGAGGAGTGCCAAGGAGAAAGGGAGAAAAAGTGGACCAAACCCTAACCTTGTAATAACCCGAAATTTTGATAACTCATGATTTCCTTAGAATAGAAGGAGAAGTTAAGATTGAATCATGTATGTCGATGATCATTGGAGGAATTTTTGGCCACCTTCAGGGACTAAAATGCAAATATTTTATTTTTAGGGGCCAATATGCAATTTTAAGAAAATTGAGTAAGTATGGATTTTTAGAAAATTAAGAAAGCATTAAGAGGATGATTAAGCAAGAATTTGGAAGCCAAATGCCTCTTTAAGAACCGGTCACCTCATAAGGACTTATGTGCAAAATATTTTGTACTTATGGATTAAAGTGCAAATATTCTTATCTTTAGGGGCCAAAGTGTAATTTTGAGAAAATTGTAGATAAGTATGTAAATTTTGAAGGATGGACTTTTCTAACTAGGATTTCAAATCCAATTAGATTAAGGATGGATTACAAGTTTGGTTACCATAGTTACATTGAAAACCAAGGAAATAAGTTAGGACTTGATGACTTGGTTTGGTCCAATCTTTTTCTTCCATTTGGACACCCCATGGCCGGCCACCTCAAGGCTAAATGAGCAAATATTTTTGCTCTCAAGGACTTGTATGCAATAATGAAGATAAGTGTTTCTATGAGAAATGGACATGTCATGCTTCTAGGGTGGTGACTAAGTACACTAGCCTTGCTTGGTTGGCTAAGTGTGGTGCACCAACAAGCATGTGTCTCCACATGACTCTTCATGGCCGGCCACCTTAGCGATTCTATGAGCAAAGAAATTTGCTCTCAAGGACCAATATGAAAGAGTGAAAATTGGAGTTTCACTTGAACTTGACACATCATATTTTTAGCCTTAGTGACTAAGCATACTAGCTTTGCTTGCTTGGCTAAGCCATAAGCTTGGACAAGTATGACCCTCCACATGGCACTTCAATAGCCGACTACCACCATGGATTAATAAGCAAATATGTTATTCTTGAGGACCAAGGTGCAATGTTATAAATGAAATTACTTTATTCTTTAAGCATCACAAATAAGAAAAATTGTGAGGGTGACAAGTCATGCTTATAGGTTTGGTGACTAAGCATACTAGCTTTGCCTTGTTGGCTAAGCTATGAACACCAACTTAGCATGTCCCTCCACATACCTATATGGCCGGCCACCACCAGCAAATAAGTTGCTCTTAAGGACCATTATGCAAGTCTAGAACCAATAATCTAAGTGAAAATTTTGTGAGGAAGACACCTCATGCTTCTAGGCTTGGTGAGCAAGCATGTAGCCTTGCTTGGTTGGCTAAATGGTAATGTATCAAGCAGCATAACACCCCACATGGCCTATAGGGTCGGCCACCTCATGAATCTAGAGCAAATGAGTTGCTCTTTAAGAACCATTATGCAATTCTAGAACCAAAAGTTTAAGTGAAAAATTGTATGGTTGACACCTCATACTTCTAGGCTTGGTGAGCAAGCATGTAGCCTTGCTTGGTTGGCTAAATGGTGATGTATCAAGTGGCAAGACACACCACATGGCCCTATATGGCCGGCCACCACATCCAAGCTATGAGCAAAATTTGTTCTCCTAGGGACTAGCATGCAAGTTTGGAAATTCTAGTTCACCTATAAATAGGTGAAGGTGAGTTCATTTGTAAGCTTTTAGTGAAACTCATATTGGCAGCTCATTCCCTAGTTCTTCAGCCTTTAGGAGATGAACCACAAGAAAGGAAAAAGAAAAAGAGAAGAAAGTGAACAAGAGAGTGAGGCCGGATTTGGTGTTGAGAGTGTGTGAGGAAATTTCTCAACTATATCCTAGCTCCACCCTCTTGAAGTTTGAGGTAAACCTTTTACCCTCTAGTTCTTCAATTAAGTTTGATTGAATGTTTAAGTGTATTTCTAGTTAGGTTATGTAAGAGCATAAGCTCACCCTTTATTTTATGCAAAAGCTTAGAATACTTGAGGGGTGCTTGATTAGGGTTTATTAGTTTTGAATTATGATATGATGCGTGATTATGATAATATGCTTAAAAGAAATTATGGTATGTATATATGCCTATTAGGTGTTTGTTATATGTCCCCATATGTTTAAGGAGAGGTATGTTAAGTATGAATGATAAGAACGTATGTAAAGTGCTGCATGCTTGATGTAAGCTCACGGTTTTAACCGTTCGAGGTAGTGTGTGCGTAATTTTACCAAAACTGCCAGTCTTAGGTCAAGACTGGGCATTGATCTGAAAACTGAATTTTGAGGCCCTTAGAGGCCGAATTTGGAAAAAGTCAAAACTACAAAGTTATAGAAAATGAAAAATCCTAAGGGACAACATGGACAGTTTTTAAAAATAAGGTTCCAAAGGCCTCCGTTTTTACAGAAACCCGAGCCTAGTTGGCCAGACCTAGTGTGCACGGCCATGCAGGTTCAACCAGGGATATGATCAAGTTAAAAGCAGAACTGGGTTTGGATCAAAACATGAAAGTTGTAGGGTTTTATGAGGTCTACAACTTTAATGAAGAAAGATTTTTTAGATTCTTAACAGATTATTAAGATAAAAGTAGATCTTAAGAACTGTGCAGGAAACGGGAAATTCCCGCACAAGATTTTCAGAAAAACAATGCAAAAGCAGGAAATCCCTGCACATGCACTGATACTAAAATTAAGAAACTGTTTTCAAATATTGTTTTCAGAGCTTGACAGTTTCTATCTGTTTTGCTTAAAAGTTATGGTTTTATGAAAATACGGTGTTTATAAGGATTAATGACAAAAAGACGTGAGGGACATATAACTAGGGTTACTCATGGATGTTGGTTAGAATACCAACATTTAATGATTATGATTTATGATAAGATAGGACGATCCTTACTTTCGTCCTTTATGAAAACAGGAAGTTAACCTGTTGTTGTAATTAATAGGAGCAACAAACTCAGGACTTAACGTAACAGGTAAGTACAACTCCGCCTACAGTATGGACAAAATGTTTTTGTTGTATGACATGTTTTTCAAGAAATCATGAATGGAATTACATGATTTATAGGTGTTGTATGTTATGATGTTTGATGTTACGATGTAATATGTTATGATATGATGTAGCATGTTATGATGTTTTATGTTACGATGTATTATGTTATGAGGTTTTATGTTATGATTGATATTATGTTATGTTACATGTTTCGATATAGTGACATCATGCAACATGTTCACTATTATTAAACTACATAGTAAGAATATGTTTTTAAGTCATAAGATAAGATAAGACAAGCTAATGTTATGATGTCGTACCGACTTGCCACGAGGGCAGGTTTAAACGGTTTAGTCTATGGCTTGAGTTAAATTGGATTGGCTACCCCAATCATTCCATGTTAAACGATTTGTTTCATGGTTTAAGTTGGATTGGACTGGCCGCCTCCAACCACTCTATGGTTATGTACCATGGTGCGTGCACACATGACATGTAAGGGAATAGAATCAAGAAAGCATAATTGATTTAATAGAAAACATAATCGGTTCATGCATTCTTGCACTTAAAATGTTTTACGAATTGAATATTGTACTTACTGAACATAAGCTCATTACTTACGTTCATGCTGTAGGTAAGCAACCTACCGGCAATATTTGATGCAAGATTGTGGAAGATTG
>JAFMPE010137255.1:0-22414 GCA_024759925.1 Ficus religiosa
AGTATGTGGTATGAATGGTGTAATAGAACCATGCAAACTTTGGTTGATCCAAGGTCAATTAGGGTTTGCATGGAGTTGTTGGAAATTGTGTTTAAAGAAACCTTACATTAGAAAAGTGCTGCATGACTGAAATCTAGGCTCCCGCGTGTTCGGTTGAGGTAGATTACGCGATTAGGACGTAAAATGAACTTAAAACATGAAAATTGCCAGGTTCGGGTGAAAACTGGCCAGTTTTCTTGAGAGCTGGTTTTGAGGCCTTTAGAGGCTGAATTTGAGAAAACTTAAAACATGAAAGTTGTTCAAAACAGTTTTTTCTAAGGGGCAATGTAGAGTTTTCCAAAATGAGGCTCCAATGGCCTCCGTTTTCATGAAAACCCGAGACTGACGTGCCCAGACCTTCATGCACTGCCAGTTGAGTTCCAAGGGGAAAACGAAGGGGTTAGAGGCAGAACTGGATTTTTCATTAAACATGAAAGTTCTAGAATTTTTTGAGATCTAAAACTTTCATGAAGATAACTTTTTCAAATTCAGTACAAATTTTAAAGTAAAATAGGGTTTCTAAAAACTGTGCAAGAAACAGTAAATTACTGTACAGGATTTTCTGAGAACAATGCAGGAAAATGGTATTTTGCTCAAAAACTAATAATTTAACTATGGGGACTGTTTCAAAGGCAGTTTCAATATTTAATAGTTTTTTTCAAATACCTTTGTAAGAAACCCAAGTTTTCACAAATTAAACAAAAAGGGTTTTTGTGAAAAGGGTGGTAAAACACAAGTTTTTATAAAAGAAAACAAATAGAACTATAGACCTAAACTCTCTTAAAATTTGGGTAGTCTAGAGGATAACCAACAATAATCGAGTAGAATACCCCAATTATAGAACTGGGTCCAAAGCCCAAGGTTATCAATAGTCACCCAATAGGATCTAACATGATACTAAGATTAATGGACTAAAATCAAGGGTTACCAAACATAACCCAACAAGAGACCAAGTCTTGAGACAAGCTAAGACATAGGGTTACCAATGATAACCTAATAGGTTATGGGCTATGTATGTTAAGACATAGTCCAAGGATTGGATAATGACCTAACCTTAATCATGTATGTGTGGGCTTAGCTTACAAGGTTACTCTATGTAACCTAATAAGGTATGATCCAAGGATAGTAATATTAACCACTAGGGTTACTTGTAGTAACCCAATAAACTATCTTATGTTATGAAGGGGACATATAACTAGGATTATATGTGAATGTTGGTTAGGTTACCAACATCCTATAATGATCAAGGCTTCTTACCTATATCCTTTAATAAAGCAGGAGATAACCTGCACTGGTATCCTAGGCGGGAGCAGCCATATATTGGACATAGCAATCAAGGTAAGTACAACTCCGCCTCCAGCATAGGCTTTTGTTGTAGTGCTTGCCCAAGCATGTTGATGTGTGTTATGATAGAAATATATGATGTTAGGATATGATGTATGTTATACTGTGTGATATTGTTTGATAAATGTTATGCAAAGTTAAATTATGTTTATGATATGACATATGAATGTAAGTTCATGACTATGATAAAAGGCATGTTATATTAAAATGTGACATTGTATGTGTGACATCACGAAGCATGTTCACCAATAATTAAGATAAGAACAAGATCAAGAAAGAGATCGTGAAAAGCAAGTAAGATGGCAAGCGAGCTTGTCTGTGTCGTACCGACCCGCGTTAGGTCGGGTTGGACTATGGTTTGAGTTGGAAATGGACTGGCCGCCCCAACCACTCCATAGTTGCGCGCCCGATACGTACACTCATGTAAGGGGCCCATAAGCAAGATAAGTTAAGTTAAGATGTAAGTTATGTTATGAACGTATAAGAAAGCATAATGAAGCATAAATAGCTCATGCATGATTAAGTATATTATGCCGTTATGTTATGAAAAGTTGTGATCTGTCATGTTAAGTTACGTATTATATTTGTGTGTCGCGGATGTATAAGTTGTACTTGCTGAGTGAAAGCTCACGTCTTACGTCTATGCTGTAGGTAAACAATCTATGGGCAACCATTGATGCAAGCTGGATGAGCGTGGCTGAACAAACTGTGAAATGTGGGAATGTCGACCGCTACGCGTTTTGTTTTTTAAGAATATTTTATTTAACGTTTGTACATCGTTATTTACTTATTGTTTATACGCTCGGCAAACATCTTCATTTATTTATTGCCTATACGTAAATACACTTGTAAAAAAAAAATTTCCGCTAATTATGCTAAGTAATTAAGTACGTTATGTATGGTAACGGCATGTGCTAGGCGGGTCGTTACAAATTATCTCATTTAAACTTTGTTAGCAGGCCTTGGAAATAAATTTGTTTATAATTCCATCTTAATTTGTTGAAATTAACGGTCGTTGTCGGACTGATTTGGATGGATTTTAGGTTTTCTTTTCCTACCACTCGGGCGTAATTCGGATCTTCTACGTGATTCCTGAATCTGTGAAGTCTTTGCACGCTTCATGGATATCCAGCCTAACCTTATCGTTATCTTACCCTTGCTCTTCCAAAACTCGTGTTTACGTTGTCTATAGATATATTGCAGTTCATAATATTCTCTCTCTCTGTTTTTTTTTTTTTTTTTTTTTTGGGTTTTGTTTTTCAACATGCTCGGAACTAGAAAAATGCGTCTCATCTTGACACGCATTATCATCAAGTTTGGTAGGAACACCTTTCATGTGAGGAATCATTTTAACCTGTGTATAACAAACTATACGTACCAAATCTCATCTGCTTGACAGCCTTTCTCTTGATTGAAAACCTTGGTACCACAGTGTGTTACAATGTAACATCTCTCCTCATCTCGGCCACGTTCTAAATTTAGTTAGTACTACTCTTTCCATTCGACTGTGGGAGAGTAAATATTTAGTTATATAAAATGATGTCGTATTTAAGAATCGAAACAACTCATATAAAAAATAAGGGGATGAAACAACGACACTTCAATAAGTGAGTTAGATTTGAGAATAACAAGTATTTGTAGAGGTTCAAATTGAAGAAAGATTAAAGAAGTGTCAGACTGAAGTATAGTAAAAGGTCAAAGAGATAAAGCTGAGTTAGCGTTGAGACAAGAAAGATTATCCAAAGCCTATAAATAGGGACCAAATCCTCAGATTTAGGGGACTTTTCACTTTTGGAGAATTCTAGAATATATTTTTAGAGAGAGAAACGCTGTAAATTCATAGAAAGAGAAACTTTGTAATTGTACTTATGATCCCTTGAGAAATAAATAATTACATTTGAGAATTCTTTACATAGAACAAACTGTAGACTTTTATTGTTTGGGATTTTAAACGAAGAAAATCATCCCAAGTCAAGCCTTTTCCTCACTACTTAATTATTTAAAGCTCTCACAATTGACTTCCACGGATTCCTCCGACCACTCACCCATGAATTAGTGCGATGGTGGGAAAAAATTACACATGGTCAAATAAATCAGATACAGATTAGAAAAAAATTTCGTCATCGGGGATTGTCTTTACTATAATGATTTCTTTTCACCATAATCTAAGAAACCCAATTAAAGAGAACACTGACATAAGTTTTGAAGAAAAATTTAAACTATACGGTGAAATAATCATCAAACGCGAGCATAAGGATAAACTTAAATCACTTGGGTTTCAGACTCAATGTGCTAATTGAATTTAGGATTTGTTGTATAACAGAATTTTGAACTAATTTGAAATGTGCTAAAAATTGCCTTCAGTTTTTTAAATTTTGGACGGAAATAGAGATGTTAGTTATGCTAAATTACAGATATTTAAACTATCGGAGCATTTGAGAATAACTTTTATCAACTTAATTTGTCTTCTTGAATTGCTTTCTTAAAGGCATCCCGTTGAAAAATGTACGATCGAACTATGGTAAAATTTACGACAAGAATAGCTGCATTGTGTGGATAAAGTGCTTAGCGTGGAAAACATGCCTCAATATTATCTCTGAGATGACAACGTTTTTTGTCTATGCATGTTAATTATTATACTTTTTTCCCTATGACAATTGAACATGCACTTAAGCATCAAGAGACCTACAAAATCTAATATATGATCTAAATTAGCTCCGTACGTACTCGAGAGTCCTGGGATAACTTTTTAATGGTGAGAAAACAAGCTTGACTTTTGGGGACGACAGTAGGTACATTATGTATATGTACATACATATATATGTATAATATCTTGATGTGTGCTGTTACGATTAGAGAAGTAAAAATAAATTAAAAAAAAAAAACTAATGTGTGTGGTCTAAATTTCTAGATCTGCTTGTCCTTATAAGAAATTAATTAATGTCTCCTTAACAGCCAACATTATTAGTTGTATTTGTACCTGAGTTTGTAAAATTTCCAACCACAAATTTGAGGTCCTCAAAGAAGTTTTGTAATTTTTTTAATATTTATTTATTAATAAAGTTAAGTGGAAATTTAGTCGGATGAGATGCATTAGTTAGAATATGTTCCAAATTACAGGGAATCGGAGGAGTTGTAGGGCACACACGTTGCACCTATGCTTATATTTTCTTGATTCTAATAGTTCGCCCGCGATCAATATTTTTCTTAATTTTACCTACATTTAATATTAATATTTTTCCTAGTCAGCATTTGATTCCTTATTTCTCCTCCCTCGACTTTATATCTATTTCTTTTTATATTCTTTCAAATTATCATCAAAATGATTTTTTTTTTGTTTGCTTCAAAAAATTTAATGACTTTAAAAGCAAACAATTAGTATATATATGTATTGAAGTGTCTAACTATTTGATAAAGTTATGTTAGGAGATGAAATTAAATATAATATTTTTTGGTCGCAGATCATTCCCTCTATTTTTTTTTTAAAGGAAAGGCCCCCCTAAAGTTTTAATGTTTATTTGAATATTAGTTTAGTTTAAGATTTGGCATAATTCAAGCCCCCAATAAAATTTTCTACTTTCGTCCCTGTTCACAATAGCTGTGATAATCAAAGGAACATAGACTTGTGTGACGTACTAAAAAAATAATGAACAAAAAACAAGTAACCGAAATCTTTGGGTTCCCTTCTTCTTAAAATCTCTCAACTTCACTCTAGCCGCAAATGATAGAAGTAACTAAAAAATAGATAAACGAATGCGTCGAATGTACTGATCATTGGGGTCGATAACGAAAAGAAGAGAGTGAAACTTACAAATGATCTATCCAAGGTTGCAAAGAAGGTGGTGTATCATCGCTTGAAACCTTCCTTCTCTTACTGGGATTGTCTTCACTATAATGATTTATTTTCACCATAATCTTAGAAACCCAATAGAAGAGAACATTAACATAAGTTTGGAAGAAAAATTTAAACTATACGGTGAAATATTCATTAAACACGAGCACAAGGATAAGCTTAAATCACTTGCGTTTCAGACGTCATGTGCTAATTGAATTTAGGATTTGTTGCAGAACAGAATTTTTTACTGGGACTATACCGATAGTAATTTGAAATGTGCTAAAAATAGCTTTCAGTTTTTTAAATTTTGGATGGAAATAGAGACGTTAGTGACACTAAGTTACCGACATTTAAACTATCGGATTATTTGCGAATAACTTTATAAATTTTGTTTCTTTAAATTGCTTTATTACAGGCATCTCGTTAAAAAATATAAGATCGAACTATGGTAAAGTTTTACGATAAGAATACCTGCATTGTGTGGATAAAGTTTTGAGTATGGAAAACATGCCTCAGTATTATCTCTGAGATGACAACGATAATTGTCTATGCATGTTAATTATTACAATTATTTCGCATTACAACTGAACATGCACTTAAGCATCAAGAGACCTACAAAACATAATACATGATCTAAATTAGCTCCGTACGTACTCGAGAGTCCATGGAGGTGACTTTTTAATGGTGTGAAAACAAGCTTGACTTTTGGGGACGACACATAGGTTCATTATGTACATATACATAAATATATATATATATATAATATCTTGATGTGTGCTGTTACGATTAGAGAAATAAAAATAAATTAAAAAAAAAAACCTGATGTGTGTGGTCTAAATTTCTAGATCTGCTTGTCCTTATAAGAAATTAATTAATGTCTCCTTAACAACCAATATTATTAGTTGTATTTGTACCTGAGTTTGTAAAATTTCCAACCATAAATTTGAGGTCCTCAAAGAAGTTTTGAAAATTTTTTAATATTTATTTATTAATAAAGTTTAGTGGAAATTTAGTCAGATGAGATCCATTAGTTGGAATATATATGCCAAATCACATGGAATCGGAGGAGGTGTAGGGTATATATATGTATTGAAGTCTCTACCTATTTGATGAAGTTATGTTACTAAACAAATCCTGTTGAAATTAAATATCATATTTTTTGGTCGAAGATAACTATTATAAAAGAACAGTCAATTAACAATATCACAATTAGAAAGTTTCCTTTAGTATTATTTGATACAAGAAAGATAGTTTTAATGTTGGCTTAGTTATTGCGTAAAATAAGAAAGTTAGTTTCTTGTTTTTGTTTTTAATTTTTGGAATTTTATTTGTAGTTTTTCTATTGCAGTTGATAAAATGAAAATTTGAGTGTTTACTCTTTTATTTTCAATTTTCATTATTCTTTGTTAATCAACGAATTTTGGGAGAATGGGTGGAATAGCATAATACAAATATAGAAGTTAAAATAATAGCATTTCTTGATTGAGTGGAAATTAATAGCTGATCCTATTCCTATTTTTTTCAAACTCCCTGTTTTACCCCAGTCTCTCTCTCTCTCTTCATTTTATCTACCTTGCCCCCACTCTCACCCAGATCTGAAGCTCCCAGTTCCGGTCACCGTCGCAGCACGAGGGAGGCGAGAACCGTGTCTATTCTTCGCCGGTCTGAGATTGTTGCGTCGTGTCTGCTTTTCGCCAGTTAGAGATCATCGCTGTTTATGAAGTGCTACTAATCTTAGCGTGAATCGTGAGCCTGATAGATCCTCCGGCAAGGCTCAACTACTTTCTCCGGCTCACCTATCGTCATCGGTGATTTCGCCGACCATCCTAGCGGCTGCTTTCTCCAATTCGCTGGCGACTTCGCCTCTCTGTGGCTCACGTCTCCATCTCTGTCACTCGTTGTTTCCGGCGCGGGCACCCCCCCCCCCCCCCCCCCCGGCCCCGAGAAACAAACGGTAGCTCAATGTGAAACTACAATTCAAGTCCAGATTCCGACGACCTCCATGCATCATGTTCTCCGGCTGCGTCTCCATCAGCTCCAGTGACAGTGGCAGCTCCGGTAGCAAGTGGATGCTTCGTAGAAAAAAAAAATTACAATATTTATTATCATAAAAAGCAATATATTTATTGATAAATATATAATTTATAAGTAAACAGTGATATTTACAAATTTAGAAAAAAAAAAAAAAGGAAAGAAATTAAAAAAATGTTAATGATGATGAAATTAAATTTAATATTTACTTGGTAAATCTATTTAATTTTACTTAGTAAATCTAAATATTTTTGGGTAGGTAAATGGATTTAATTAGTGAAATAAAATGGATTTATTAAGTGAGATAGATAAAAAAATCAGTAAATCCAATTATTTTATCGGAAATCTTTTATATAAGTAAGATTAAAAAGAAATTTAATATTATGGTAAGTAAGATTTAAAAGATAACTCTCACGTTTAACATGTAAATATATCACTTTCTTTATAAACTGGGCCGGCGAAAAAAACATTACGTATTTGGGTAGTATGCCTGGAAGAAAAAGGTTCATCTTACAATGTCGGTGATTAAAAAATAAAGGAGTATATCCCTCTCCAAGATTTATGAAGAAATAATTACTTGATTTACCTTGTAAATACTAAATTTGTTGAGTAATTATTTTTATTAAATTGTAAATATGTGTGTTTATGAAAAAATTTTAGATTTGAGGTTATATAGTAAATTCAATATTGGGTAAAAATTAGCATTTACTAAGTAAGATTTAAAATATAACTCTCATGTTTAACCTATAAATACAAAGATTTACAAAGAAATAGTTACTTAATTTACCTTGTAAATAATACATTTGTTAAGTAAATATTTTTATAACTCTCATGTTTAACCTGTAATACAAAGATTCACAAAGAAAAAAAAAATCTTAATTTACCTTATAGGTACTAAATTTGTTAAGTAAATATTTTAATTAGCTTGTAAATATGCGTATTTAAGATGTAAATATGTTATTTGTTGTATATTTAGTAAATCCAAATATTAACATGAAATATATTGATTATTATTTTTTATATCAATAAATTTACAAGTAAATATTTTGTTTTTTATAAGTAAATAAATTTTTAATAAGTATTTTTTTATTCAATATTTTTTTATTTATTCACTAAGTTACTTAAATTGGAAAATACACTCCAAAAATGTCTCAAATTAAGTCCAGTCCTATTTGCTCCCTGATTTACCGGGTGCAATTTGATAACCGCAAGTGCACGGGTCGTGGACAAGTAATAAAGAGTGAGTAGAGTGTCGATCTCACGAGGAATGGGTTTTTAAATTGCCCCTAAGTACCATGATTATCTTAACTTAACTTTATCCAAGCAACCTAACTAAATGAAATTAAAATATAACAAAAAACAAATATAAACATGAAAATAAAATATGGAAACTTCTATGCACAAAAATTTGTGTCTCTCTTCCTCTCCAATTTGGGAACTAGGGTTTGCTTCCCTTAAGAAGGCTCAAATTAGGTGAAAGTTGGAGCGTTGGATCATCAAGAATGGGCTAATCTCGGCCATCAGCAATGACAAGGTGCGGCTACATGGGCTTGGGGTGTGGAGGCACGCAGGTGTACGCCCGTGCAGGCTTCTCGACCTGGAGGGTCTACACACGGCGTTGCCATATGCTTGGGAGGCCCAGGCACGTCCTGGTCTTGGCCTCGCAGAGGGGCGAGGCATGGGCGCATGCTTGAGAGGTACAGCCACACCAAGACCTTTGGCCGGTTGCGAGGAGGCCTTCAAATGGCCTCCTTTTCTTCAATTTGTTATGCCAATTTTCTTTTAAGTCCCATTTCTCAAGCCTTCCTACAAAATGACACACAAATCCATCAAACAACACTTAAGCTTGAGGTTTACACAAATATTTAAGCTCAAAAGTGCTTAATTTGTGAGTAATATACTCACTCATTAAGTCCCAAATTCAATCAAACCTAACTAATTGAAAATTGCCACCACCGACATCGCCAGATCACCGGAAATCACGTGAAGCTTTGCGAGCCACCGCCATCTCCTGCTCGACTCGTCTTCCAAGATTGCCGCCATCGCTTGCTCGATTCTTCTTGCAAGATTGCGTCAAGAGATCGCGATTACATGATCGTGATGTTTGCTGAGGAGTTCGCAATCTTTCTGGGAATCGTGAGAAAGGACACGTCGGAGAGTTGCCAAATGTTAACAATATCAACAAGAGTAAAGATGTATCCAAAATTAAAGTAGTCATCTTGCGATGTGGTATAGAATCTATACATTAGTTTTCATTTGTTGCATTTATCCAATCGCAAAAAATTGAATTTAACAAATTCCGATTATAACCATTAAAATTTAACAAATTATGTCAAGACAGGATAATAGATATCATATCGAAGTTGTCATCTTGCGTAACATATCTTATAGATATGGAATTGGTTTTTGTGAGACAGAAGAGGTGGAAAAAAGAATAAGTAATTGTGGAACAATCATGAAGAGAGATGTGGCTGTTGTGCCACTTGCCATACGGTATATCATAAGAATCACATTTTGATTTAAATACCATTTATCAAATTGGAACACCACACAAAATACATTGAAGACTTTGAAGCAAGTCCTTGAGAAACTCCACAAGCTAAGTGGGATAATGTAGCACATTTAAAACTATATATATAGATATATATCTACATAATTATGAAGAATTATTTTTTAAAACTTGTTTATTCCGATCATATTTGAAAAATGATTTTAGAGGGTTATTGGAAAAAATTAAAAATTAAAAGAAATAATTAGCATCCGACTCTCAACTGACTTGGTACTCTCTACTCTAGTCGTTTACTAATTAATATTATCTTCATTTACAAATCAAAAATACATGGGATACATCCTGTTTAATTCTTTGAAGATATGATCTGGTTACAAAGGGTGTTTAATCTGTTGTTTTTTGATGGCCCTTTCCTTTATTTTGAAAGTTTCTGTGTCAATTTTTCCTTTTTAATAATATACTGGGACATATATATAAAGGATGAGAGAGCAAGGGTGGTACTGATCGGTCATTGCCAAGCTTACTTAAACTAAATCTTGTTTATAAATACTTGAACTAATTACCGAAAACTTCAGAAAATATATATATATATATATATTGGTGCAGCATAAATAATCTAAACCGTATGAAGTCATGCTAAACTCTTTTACAGGTAACTGAAGTCTTGAAATATCATAAACATATAGTATAATATAATTTATATTAATATTTCTACTGATTTACGAGAAAAAGTTTGCGTGATGGTATCTCACATCACCTTTCACTTGTCTTTCACATGTCATATCATCCGCATGGTGCCTCAAATTTGGCTGCATACCATATCAAAAGATCAAGCGTCAATTGAATATTATTAAAAACAACCACATGATATATCATGCACCCACCATAACTATTAATCATAAGTAGTTTACATATAAGTTATATGATGATTGTTATATTTTTGTGAGATTAAGTTTGTACTTAGTCTAAGTTTATCATAAAATCCAAATGAGAAATTTTTATCAATTATTAATGAGCAACAAACCCTAAACTCGACTACTTGACATAAGGTCTTGGATAAGGAGATCACCTAATTGTATCTAATTTATTACTAGATTTCTACACTAGTGGTGTAGAATTTCTAATTTCACGGTGAAATTTTACTGCATATCAAGTCACATGATCTCTTTATTGGCTCAGAAGCTGACGAGATTGAACAACAACTGAGAAATAGAAAGCATTTTTAGAGGGGATTTTTTCTGTTCGATTAAAAAGTTTTGTTGTATTTTAAATTTAACACAAATCTCAGATGATAAGTGCACATAGAGAATTCAATACAAACAATTTTTTTACTTTCTGGATGTGAATTTAATTTTGTCATCTTGTACAACATATCCTATCAAAACTAGACGATATTGATATGGAAATGGGTTCGATAAGACAAGATGCTATCTTGAAGAGTTTGTCGGGCACAATAGTTCAAAAGAAAACAAAAACAAAAACTAAAAAACTAAAAAACTAAAAAACTAGAAACAAAAACAAAACAAAAGAAATAGTGATGAAAAGATTCCTACACGATTATAATCTCAAAATAATAGAGATTAGCTCAAAATAATACTAACAGATTATTAAGAAATGCTCAAAATAATTTTAAACTCATGTCCATTTTTCACTGTTAAAGTATTGAATTGGTAAATTCCCAAAACTATTTTTAGTTTTGTTTCTTGTTATTGATAACTTTTTTTTGTTAAATTAAGGATAATATAATCAGGATGTATGAATGCACCTGTTAATGTTCTTCACTCAGAAAAAAAAAACAAAAAAACAAAAAAACAAATCTATTTATTTTTTTATTTGGAATTTTCATTAGAAAGAAAAGTAATAATTAAAAAAAAAAAAAAAAAAAAAAAAAAAAAGAACGTGAATGATTTCTGTGCCCGCGGGCCATTGTTGGATGTGAAATTAGTTGTCCTCTTGCACAACATATATTATCAAAACTACACATTGATGATATGGAAATGGTTTTCGACGAGACATGATGCTGTACTCATGTAGAGTTTGTGGGGCATAATAGTTTAAAAAACAAATTAAAGAAAAAGAAAGAAATAGTGATGAAAAGATGAGTCTTCCCACCACTATGGTAACTTTCATGCCTGAAATAGCGGTGCCCGACAACCTAATAATGTCACATGCTCTCATGTGAAATTGAAACATAGAGAGATGACCATTTCCAATGGGAACCCAAATAGTGATGAAAAGAGTGTATTTAGGGGGTGTTTGGTAGAGTAGTTTGAGTTGGGATTTTTAAGTTTTAATAGTAAATTTTTTTGAATTTTCAGAAAAGACAAAAAACTTTTTGAGAAAAAGATAAAAACTTTTTGGGAAAAAAATAAAAAATAATTTGAGTTGGAGGAGTTTGAATTGGTGTGTCAAACTCTTATTGATGAAAAAACAAATACAATATAATCGGGGAATAGCTAAGTAGCAATATCAATAAGAATACTAACAGAAATTATTTCTGTTAAAAAGAGTGATGAAAAGATGAGTCTTCCCACCATTATGGTGACTCTCATGTCATGTCTTTGCATCAGTACACTCTTTCTTTTTAATCGATAGTAAAAATAAACGATCTAAAAATTAAGAATAACAATTGGACCCATTGACTTTACTTGTTTTAAACCCAATCAATGGGTCCATTTGCATTATTGATGTATTATTAGTATTTTGTTAGTATTTTTTTAATTACTTTTCACTATTTCTATTATTGGTAACTTTATTGATGAAAAGAATGTATTTATTGAAGATATAACAAATTCATAAATTTAATACGTAATAATTTTAATTATTAATTATTCTATGAAAAGATAGAAAGCTCGATTTATTGTTAATAATCACCGGCTCACTGGCCTGAGGAGAGTTAATCTTTATTTCTTTTGTTAGAGGATGTTTGGTGAATGAGTTTAGTTTAAGATTTTTAAGTTTCAATCATAATTTTTGTTGACTTTTCATAAAAGATAAAAAAAATTTTCAGAAAATATAAAAAACTTTTTCAGAAAAAGATAAAAGCCATGACGAAAAAGTACAGTTTAGTTTAAAATGGGATGTTTTGCCAAATAAAGTCTTAGTGTATGGTAACTCATTTGACATTCTTAGGTTGTCAGGCACCGCTATTTCAGACATGAGAGTTACCACAGTGGTGGGAATTCTCATCTTTTCATCACTATTTCTTTCTTTTTCTTTAATTTTTTTTAAAAAAACTCTTATGCCCCACAAACTCAACAAGAGTACAGCATCATGACTCGTCGAAACCATTTCCATATCATCATCGTGTAGTTTGGACAACTAATTTCACATCCAATAATAGTAGAATGTGGCCGGCCGGCACTTTATTGGGTTAGATTATGAACATGAGACATAAATCATGCACGTTCTTTTTTTTCTTAATTACTTTTCTTTCTAATGAAAATTCCAAATAAATAAATAAATAAATATTTTTTATTTATATGATTGGGTCCATTTGCATTCTCCCATAGGAATGCATCAGTAAGTTGTCATCTTTTTGTTATGTAACAACAAGTACGACCAAGAAATTCAATAGGATGAAAAGCAAAATGATACTAATAATACTTTACATCAATAAGAATAATAATTGGACCCATTGATTGTATTTTTTTAAAACCCAAACAATGGGTCCATTTGCATTCTCTGATAGGGAATGCATCAGTAAGTTGTCATCTCTCTAATCGTAAAATTTCTCAAAATCAAATGTAGGTATAGTTTAGCATAATTTCACACATAATTCTAACAAAATGTATAGAGTTTGAATCCATATCTTTAATTTTAAAAAATTATATATATAATAACGATCGGGTAACTGTCCTAGTTCATTACATACATATATATATATATCTACATATAGACTTGTTTTTCTAAAGTCCCATATCGAATGAGAATGGGAAGTAATATGTGTTTGATCTACTATAAAAGAAGCATGCCACATCTTAATTAGAGCATCTCAAAAGTATAATATTGGAAAATCTATAAATTTATAGGTTTTTTAAGAGCTTTTTCTTTCTTATTTTATTAATCAACGACCTATTAGATGCTATTATCATTTGACATGCGATATTAAAAAATGTCAATATATAATAAAATATGATCATCAAAATAGGTTTATCTTTTACACAAACACCCCGATAATTAGAGGACCATCATTTTTGTGTGAGTAATTTAAAAAAAAAAAAAAAAAAAACTTGCAGATTTCAATTAGAAATTAAAATTTCACCACTATTTCTTATCATTTCACCGCTATTGAGTATGAAATTAAGCTCTATTAAATTAGTATTATTTTGAGATTAGCAATATTATAATCACTCTAAATAAAAATCGAATTTATAGAATGCATCCATTGAAATTACAAAATTGGAATTTGTTAAATTAAAGTAAAAGAAATTTGTTTATTCATTTGATATGATGTGGCATAGTATCTATACCACATCATATCAACAAGAGTAAAGATGTAGTTTCAGCTATTACAAAAAATGGAAATCAAGATGTCACATAATGCATTAATTTAGGGATCACTAGAGCAATTAAGCTAATATGTTAATGGTAGTTAATGGATTCCATTGATTTAAAAAAAGGACTTTTTGTACTCTTTTAAGAGTTAAAAATCTTTTCAACTGAAAAAAAAAAAAAAAAAAAATACACACACAACTGTTAAAAAAAATGTAAAGACCAAACTATATGTACGTGTGGATACACACACAACTGTGCTTTCACAAAATTTTAAACATAATAATAATTTACATATATAAATTTATGACATCATAATACTGTACCAAAATAGTTTATAAGGAAATAGTTTTTAAGGAGTTCATTTGTGTAAAAGGCTCCAAAATTGGAGACACATTTGCTTTATTTATCAGATATGACGAGGTGTTCTTGTAGTCATATATAATGAGAGATGGGAATATTTTAGCTCATTTCTTTGTGTGAATTTTTACTTTTTATTTTTTTAGTTCTGCAAGTCCTTTCTTTTCTTTTACAAGTGAAATTTTTGCTTTAAAAAAAAAAAAAAAAAAAAAAAAAGGAGCTAGGTTCGCATTGGTTGTAGACAAATTTCACTCGTACGGAAATATATGTGTAAATTGATGGGTTTGAAGCCTATCTTCTGATTCAATAAGCGGACTTTTCCCGAAAATACAAGAAACAATATTGAAAAAGGTTCTATCGCTAACCATAGTTTACTAAAAGTAACTCTAGTTAAGTTAATGGCTAATCAAATTGTTATATCAGTGACACCGATATGGATAAGATAAGAAGTTGAAATAGTTTATTAGAAGGCAAAGTGGATGTCATTTTTGTCTAGAAAAATCAGATACGGAAAGTGTGGGGTTGATTTCTTTCCTTTTTTTGGCCAAAAGTTATGACAGTTGTAAACCGAATCTCCCTTATGCAAAATTAGTAGAATTATGTGTTTTGACGAATGGGAATATTTTTTTTTCAAACTAAAATTGTGAATTTAAACAAGTGTTAGGAAATTAAATTTAAAAAAAAAAAAAAAAAGTGAATGCGATTCACATTTCAAAGGGTAAATCTATAATGGGGAATCCAATTTAAACTAAACAAGATGGATTCAAACTTAATTACCATACAATTGCAAAGAAAATCCCTGCCCAAACTAAAAGTCACGTAACTAACAGAAATTGAGATTAAAAGGTTAAGACCAAATTATATTTTTGAAAAACAGCTTTAAAAAAAAAAAGAAAAAAGAAAAAAGAAAAAAGAAAAAAATATCTTACATGTGTGTGTGTGCATATAACTGTGGTTTCACGGGGTATAAAACAGCTTATATGTATGTATGTATGTATGTATGTATGTATGTATGATGTATAAACGTATAGTTTGCTATCCACCATCGGATACCATGCGGTGCAGATGTGGATGCCTAGGTGTATTAATTTATCAATTTTCTCAAAAGCTTAAATTGTTCGGAGGTGGCCTAACAATAGTTTTATATTTCAACATTCTACCTCATGTACAGGCCAAATAATGGGTAAACGTGTGAATAAATATTAATTTGAAATTCCAAAACAGATAATACTTAAGAAGCCCAAAATATATTAAACACGCGATCATATTAATAAGGGGGTTAAATAGTGCAACTGCAGATGTTGGAACTTAGAATCTCCCGCTCTGACACTATTACCAATTCTCCCAAAGGCTTGTGCTGTTAGGAGGTGTACTAATAATAGTTTTATATTTCAACAAGATGTGTTAGGGGTCAGTGCTGCAAATCACACGTGTTGAAAGTTTAGGCGGTAGCAGTGGCTAGTTTACTGCTTAAATTTGTTGAAACAGTGAAAATGTCAGGGGTTGAGGTTGTTCATAGACGAAGTAAGGGGCTGAATGGTAAATGCATATAAATGAAAGAAAAAAATAAGTGATAAATACGACGAGATAAAACACAATGGGTATACAATGGGGATACAAGTACTGATACGTAACAGTATAGAAGAGCGTTGGTGGTGTGTTGAATACAAAATGAGGGACGCGATTATTACAACTGAAACCCATTTTGTGCAAGTTAAAAATAAAACATAAAACATAAAAAATAAAAAAAAGAACCATTTTGTGCCATGGCATCTGAAGGGACTTTTCTGAGCAAGCTTTCTTGTGGAAGCTAAAACCCATTCGGTAGATTTAAATTTCTTACCATCTTGCTAATGATCTGGTCAAAAAAATAAAAAAATAATAAAAAAAATAAAAAAATAAAAAACGATGAGAAAACAAAGTCTTCCACTCAACAATGCTCTTTCGTGTTTTTTAATATATATGTTCAAAGTTCCAAATTGGTTTGTTATACGTAAGATCTGAGTCTGTGCGGTGTTTTAGTTCTATTAGATATTAAGTCAGACGGATTTAGTGGTAGCCTCTATGTTACAGTTAGTAACCTCTCAATCGATATCGAGTTTCCATTGATTGTAGAGGAATTGATAAAAAGAGCCTTATGCATGCTCGATGGTGATATGTCGAGGTATTATCCCGTTTTCAAGCCTCAGACATCTGTTTTTCCCTTTGTGCCTTATCAGAATGTACTGGTACTGACGGTATCGGTTTTCATTGAGAGTTTTATCTCTGCAATCTGGAGTCAATTGCATATGTTTGTAATTTTCATTTTGAATTGAATGAAATTTCCCCTTTCAGAAGAAATTAAAAATAAATAAATATCTTAGAAGATTGTGTTGGAAAAAAAAAAAAAAAAAAAGAGAACATAGAAGGGAAAACTTGCATCAAGCTGAAATAGAGCATCTCAATTACATTGACACTCATTACCCTTTAATTTATTAATATATTATCTTCATTTACAAATGAAATTTTTATAAAATTAATTGAAGTAAATAGAAAGGTTTTAAAATATTTTAAAATAAATAAAAATTTTCTACATAAACATAAAATTTTTTAGGTGGACATCAAATTAATAGTTGAAATATAAACCACTTACTTGTTAAATTTGTTATTTACTACTATTTACCCTAAATAATTTTAAAATCTACTATTTAGTTCAATTGTTCACGTAATAAAACTATTTACTTCTTTCTCTCAGTTAATATTAATATCAACAAACAGATCTTTTAAAATCATATTTTGAAATCACATCTAATTATTGGTCTCTCGTTTAATCATACGTACGTACTTTAGCAATTGAACCATTCTTGGTATGGCCATTTTGATAAATAGCTGGATGAATCTCTTAATTGGGACTAAAGTACATAAACAAGATTGGAAAATTGCTTGAAGCGCCTACCAAATTATATATTACAATACTTAAGTATGTAACACTATTATCTTCATCATTTTAATGAGTCTGAAAGAACATTTGAAGGTAAGAAATGGGATTTTCATTTCCACATCTTTTTGTAATTAATTAAGTTCACCTTATCTTTAGCTGTATTGTTTGATTTACCATTTTCCGAACATACATTAAGACAGGCTAAATTAGTTGTGTTATATCATTATCCAGTTTAATGTATATTCACTAAACACAAAAAGCTAAGCAGATATATATATATATATATATATGTATGTATGTATGTACATATATCAAGTTGTCTACACTAATGGAGGCTAATTTAGTTACGGTCTTTTAAGTGTATATAGATCACGACACTAGTAATTTTTTATTGAAAGAAGTTTTCTTTTTAACCAAAGTTTTGTAAAAGTAACTCTTGTTAAATTAATGGCTAAAAGACGTAGATGCTATCAATGACACTGACACGGCTAAGAACTAGAGAAGTGTCTTACATAACGAAGTGGATGTCAATTTTTTCCCCCCCTGGAAAATCCAGATAAGGACAGCGGGTTGCTTTATTTTTTCCTCTGCTTTTTCAAAAGTTATTATCAGTACCATATTTTGTCGCCTTACTGAAAAAAGTCAACAAGTGATCTTATAGTCCTTTCTTGGTTTATTTTATATTTGTCCTTGTCTGTTTTTTTTTTTTTTTTTTTTGATTTTTTCGTCTAAAGTTTCTGAATAGTTGGGATGTATTTGGGGTGTGTTTGGTATTAAAGCTCATTTTAAACTAAACTGTATTTTTTCATCATGATTTTTGTCTTTTTTTGAAAAAGTTTTTTGTCTTTTCTGAAAAAGTTTTTTGTCTTTTTTGAAAAGTCGACAAAAATTACTATTGAAACTTAAAATTCTTAAACTAAACTCATTCACCAAACACCCCATTGGTTTCTTGAAGGTATTTGTGATTTCCGTGTTCAAATAAAATTATTTGTTGAGCAATGAAAGATTAACTAACCATTAATGTTCATGCTGTAGTTATATAGTGAATTATGATCCACTAAGCTCCATTGTAAAACTAATTAAGTCTCACTTGTCCAAAGTAAGAATTATGTGTTGTTTGATATATGGTTTAGGATTGAAAATTTTTGAACTTTGTTTTTCAAAATGGAATTGTGAATTCAAATAATTGTTTGGAAAAGAAAAGATTATAGTTCATATTTCAAAATATGGTGATCTAGATTGATTGGTAATCCAATTTCAAAAGAAAAGATTATGTTTTGTTTTTGTTTTTGTTTTTGTTTTTGTTTTGTTTTGTTTTGTGTTGTTTTTTTGTTTTGTTTTGTTTTTTTGTTTTTTTTGTTTTTTTGTTTTTTTGTTTTTTTGTTTTTTTGTGTTTTTTTTTGTGTTTTTTTGGGGTTAAATTCTTAGTTTTTGTTTTATTCTTTGAATTGCTTATCTACCCGACATGATTTATCAAATTTTTTTTTTTTCTAATTTCCAGGGTGTCAATTTTATTGGACGTTCTTGCGCTCTGAATTGTTGGAACTTGGAAGCTTGAGGTAAGGGATCTATTGTTCGAATTTTTTCGGAATTTCATATTCCTCTTCTACTTGCACTACTTTCTGATTCTGGACTTTGTTTTTCAGTTTCTCTACTTTCCGTTTCGTCCCTTTGTTCGTTTAGTATTTCTTTTCATGCTTTTCTTTACTTATATGAAAGAAAAAGGGCCTTGTGTAACACCCCACCTACGTAGGGTTGTTACCATGCTTACTTTACTTAAATACTTATCTTACTTATCCTTGTAAAAGTACTAAATTTTTTTTTTATTACTTAAATTCAAAACCTTATACTTATATATATATATATATATACAAGTATAAGCTTAATTAAGAAATATGGTTCAAACCTTTATAACATATCTTGCAACTCATACTAATTATTAGATATTAATAACCTCAAACCAACATCACATAACACAATAAATTTTCAAAGCGCGTGGTAGTGACCAACCCAAATTTCACAGTCCGCAATGCCATCTCCACAGTCTTGTATCATACATTACTGCCAAGCTACTTACCTACAGCATAAACGTAAGTCATGAGCTTTCACTCAACAGGTACAACTTATCGTCCACAAAACAATTTTGATAAAGATATGCATGAACCATTTATGCTTTCTTATCAAGTCAGTTATGCTTGCTTATGTTAGTATCTTTTTGGGCCCCTTACATAACATGAGTGTATGTACCGTGACGCGCAGCCATGGAATAGTTGGGGCAGTCAGTCTAATCCAACTCAAACCATGGACCAAACCCAACCTGAAGCAGGTCGGTACGACACAAGACAACTTGCTTGCCATCATACTTAAAAACTTGTTCTTGCTTTGAAACATATTTGAAAAACCATTTTATACTTGGAAAACCATTCCATACTTGAAAAACAGTTTCTTAGTTGAAACTTGATCTTATTCTTACCATGAGCTTTATCATTAGTGAACATGGCTCATGATGCCACAATAGTAAAGCATAAATCATATGTATCACATACATGAATGCATGAGCTTTGGAAAACATGCAAAGCAATAAAATAATTTTATTATATAGAAGAAAAGGACAAATAAACAAACATTTTATTATAGCCATCAAATACAATCCTTACATAACAAAACATGCATATGTACACAAATAAGAAAAACACAACAAACAGATATAATGACAGCATCCCTTATGACAGGACAAACAAATAAATTCAGACTTTCATAAGACAATTATATATATCATTGGATAATTATAATATTTCGATCAATTTTCAAATACTGGATCAATCATCAAAGAAGTGATGGCATCAATCATTGGTTTTTTAGCTTGACTGAAGCTATCTTCCCCCTTGTAGAGAACATCCATGAGTCGAGCAAAATTTAAAGGAACCTCGAGAATTTTCTTGGGCATTGCTTTTTTAAGGCACTCTTCATTTATGTCCTTCCAAGCATTAACTACTAGCTCAGTCAACACTTCATATGCCTCTTCTTCTGATGCTCCATTTTGCTTCATGTAGCATTCAACGCCAGAGGCATGGTGCTCTCTTTGATGTTCAAACTGCACGTTATTGTGACATATATCTAGCAGTTTATATACATATTTCATATTATTCTTACATATACACATATACATATATCTATATATCTCCTGATATGATATATTGTATTTTGACAATAAAAAAGTCATTTCTAAATTTTCAGTAATTTTTTCCTAGTACTCTCGTTGAAGAAATTTTCAGTTTTTGTCGTGACAATTATATATATGTAATCTATTTTTTCAATAAGTAAAAAAAAAAAATATCGAAAGAAAATAAATAAATGCCTTACACAACTAAAAACATAAAAAGCCTTTCTTTAAAAAAAAAAAACAAAAACAAAAACAAAAAAGAAAATAAATAAATTAAATCGAAAAAGAAACCTAAGTGAAAACTTTTTGTTAGGATTTCCCATTTTAAAATCCTACTCACTAGCTCCAAGCTTGTAGGATGATATTTTCTTAACTTAAATTACATTCTATCCATTATTTATTATTATTTTTTTTTTGGAAGAAATAAGAAAATAGCATTTTTTTTTAAATTATTTATGGTAAATAACATATTCACGACAAATAATGTATTTACGAATCATATCTCGTGACAAAACTATCTTAACAATATTAATTTAAATGAAATATTTTTAGTAAATATTATATTTATGATAAATAATTTATTTGCGAAATACGTTCATGATAAATATGTTATTTACCTCAAACATTTTAAAGAATATAAATATTTTTTAAACATTTAAAAAAATTACCTATTTGCTGTAATTTCTAGATTTGTTTTCCTCAAGGCAACAATTTCGGCCTCTTTCAGATTATAAGATGCACAAAACTTTTAGTCATGAACTCATTAGTCACTGGTTTACGATTTATTTATTTTTTTTCTAATACTTAAAAAAAGTTTATTACTTAATTTCATTGTTACGCTTACCTTGTGGCCAACAATGTCGTCTACAAACCTTCCAATGATTGATGAAGGTTCTAGAATCTTAGGTTTGGTAATTAACATCCAATCAAAAGTTTCTTTTGTTGCCACATCACCCATTCCCACATAAGCCAAAACCATAAGTGTAAGGCAAGCACTGGTTACACATACAGATACTTCTTTGTGCTCCTCCATAGTGGGAATATATTTTTCACTTAACCATTGAGCTTCTTTCATGTAACCACGCACTAGGTATTTTATCTGCAGTAAGTTAAAAATAAGAAAAAAAATTACATTTTTTTTAAGCAAAACATAATTGTGGTTTCAAGACTTCAATCATTTGATTAAAACCACACTATTTTTTTATTAACGGTTATTCTGAGTCAAACTCCGTAAATTTTGATCTCCTCTTTTTCATGTCATTAAGGTGTAGAGTTGAACCAAAAATTCTTTCTTTTTTTTTTTTTTTTTTTTAACATTAATTGAATTTCTGTTCGATCATACCCAAAATACTATTGATGATATATCATCAATCCAGTCACCATTCACCTTTTCTCTTTTGCTAATCAATGAACTTTATTTATTTATATGACTTAGATATCTCGTATTTCTAAAAACAAAAAAAAATATATATATATATACAGATCAAATCTGTAGGATTTAGCAGTACCTACGTATGTTATTTTTGTAGTTGTTATTTTTTAGGATTTGACACCTATTCATCGATTTAACCTTTATTATAACGATACTGAGTAGATTAACATTTGATATTAGTTGATAAATTAGTTGGGTAGGAAAATAAACGCAAAACAAAAAGTATGCACTGTTCAAATTGTACCGCTTCTATCGCATAAGGAACTCTATATGTTCTTCCTTGCTTT
>JAFMPE010137365.1:0-11189 GCA_024759925.1 Ficus religiosa
CAGCATGGCTTTACACTCTCTGAATCAGGTCTGGCTAGAATGTGCCCTTGTCGGCTGTGGAGCGCATGCTAGGAGCAATCTAGATCAAATGGATGCCAAGATTCAGGTGCGGGAGTGAGTAAGAGTGGCTGCGCGTGGCATTACGCCTCTTCAGATACAAATTTAATTTCTGATCCATTTTTAGGCTTTTAATGATCTTTTTGTCTCCGATTTGAATCCATATAAATTATATATTTCCCATTTTCACCTAATTAACCTACAAAAAGAGAAAAACAAATATTTAGAGGGACAAATTAAATAAAATTCTCAAAAAACTAGCTCAATTTAATGCACAAAAAATAATGTAATAACACTATTTTATAAAGTTATCACAAATCCTCCTCCAAATACTAAAATCATCATCCCAAACACCTATGAGCCGTACAAAGCTCTTACAACCATCAATATTTCGACCCATAATACCGTAAAAGACACCACTACAAATTACCTTTCATGGAAAATTCAATATCAAGCCAGCATCGGCTATAACCTTGAAGATTCTATAGATGGATTGTAGTCAAATTTCTACTCGCAGATCTACGAGTTGAGTAATTAATAGAGTGTGAGTAAAGTATTGTTCTTTCGGCGATTACGTTTGAATATAACTAAATGCTGAAATTGACCAACTCTATAATTTTTGGACGACCGATTAAAAAGGAAAAAGAGAATTAAATAAACTAGGTTAAACTCAGAGCAGTTTCATGCATTTTAGCTTAGTCTTTCTTAATGATACTGTTAGTTTTTCCCTGATGGAACACCATACTTATTTTAGTTTCTTTTCTTTCTTACATTTTTGACATGGAAAAAGTGATAAGGGTGTTAGAGAAGGGCCGACCTAGTTGGGATGTTCAGGTATACCTACTGATTTCTATTGTTACCATTTATTGGAAAAACGAAGATTAAACAAAATTAATATGAATAAAATGAAAAAAAAAAACTAAAATAATAAAAACAAAACCCTAGGTATCCAATTTCGCTTTAATTAACGAATTTGTTAGTCAAATGTAAGAAATTACCTACTTGCCTCTTCTGATAAACTAGTAGGAATATTCATATTAATTAAAACTCCTATATATCTATGAGGAATTAATTAACACAAATTTATTACGTTCAAGCATTCAAAATGACTACACATGCACTAAGAATATATTCATATTCCAAATTACACATGCTACCCTATTATTGATCAAGACCTAAATTCCATCTCCTAATTTCATTCAAGTCCAACAACATCACTAAATGAATGACCAAATCACTAGGAGCATTAAGCATATTATAATAGCATTTCTAATAATCAACAATCAATCAAAGATAGTAAAAATAAATGAAAGTCCACTAAAAGAATCCATAAGAACCCTAAAACACAAACTAATTCATAAATGAAGGAAAATTAGGCTAGGTTGCCCATAGTAATCACCTAATCTAATAGATAGCCCAACCTTTTTTTTATTTAGCTAAATGGCCTAATCAAATTTCATCAAGTTCCTAGACTCCTCTCCCCCCCTCATTCCCCCCGCCTCTTTCTCTCTCTCCTCACTCTACCCGTTTCTCTCTTCTCTTCTTTCAATCATCACCGTCACCGACCATAGCCTTTGATAGAGACTAGCAACATCAGAATAGTGACACCAGGGCTAAATCATCAGAACGCTCGAGATGGGGAGAGAGAGACAAGATCGCGAAGAGGAAGCCACTATTGTCGCTAAAGAAAAAAGCTCGCAGAGCCTGTAACCCTCGATTGCTCAATCTGCCAAAAAGCACGACGGTCTCGACATTCTCGAGTCGAACTACAATAAGCCACCACTATCGCCGTTGCTATTGTCATCGGCACAGCGCCTTTCCGATCAACGAGGAAAGAGAGAGAAACCAGAGGGGAGAAAAGGGAAAAAGAAAGCAGCGGAGAGAGGGAGAGAATCGAGAATGGGGAGAGAAAAAGGGGGCTATCGCATGTGGGGGAGAGGGAGAGAGTTTTTTTTTTTTTTTTTTTACTTTTATAATTTTTTAAATAATAAATCAGTAATTTACGCATAGTTAATCATTGATTGACTGGAAAATTTGTGATATTATTTATGGTCAATCAGTGATTGACTAAAAAAATTTATAAGTTATATTATAGTCAATCAGTGATTGACTGATTACAAAAATAATTGAGCATTCTAAGAAAAAAATGTCTTTTAACTAATTTTTAAAAACTTAGGCTTTTTAATTAATTTTTAAAAACTTGGATCATTTATTAAAAAACTTATCAAAAAAAGGTCATTTAGCTATAAACCCCTAAATGAAATTGAAAAGGAAAAAAAAAAAAAAAAAAGCAAATAAAGAGTTCAAATATAATTGAATTACAAACATTAAAGAGATGGGAAAAAAGGAAGGAAAAGCACAAGAAGTTCCCACAAATCTTCAAGTTGGGCAGTTCACACATCAAGTCAATCTGCATTTGATATGGATTGCTCTTATGTTTGAACTTAAAAAGGCCCTTCTTCTCTCATGTTGTGCCGCCCAAGCTGTTTGACTCCGTTTTAATGAAAACCATTTTCCTCTAATAACCAAAAAAAAAAAAAAAGTACCAAATATTCAAAAAGTGGTATGGAACAAATCTGTCATAGTACTCACGAGTCCATATTTTTAGATTTTTCTGACATACATGCAAAATTTTATAGGTTTGTTCTCATTTTACTCCCTAAACTTTAAATCTCATCCTTTACCTTTCAAAGTTTGAATTAGTCCCGCTTTCTACTAGAATTTCCATCAACAGTCTAGATTAGTTTCATTAACATCGTAATGGCTAAGATTAGTTTCATTAAGATTTTTTTTTTCTTCAGATGTCCCCCAAGAAAAAAAAAAATTCAAATGTAAATTAAACAAATAGTATTTTGGGATTTCTAGCAGCTAAGCTATATTCATCTTTGAGGTACCGAAAGATAAATTAGGCATGGAATATGTGTGCATATATGAGACACAGCAATACAATTTATAGGCATTTGACATTGTTAAATTTAATTAGCACAAAAGACCTGTTATATGGAGTTGAGTGGGAATAGAATTACTCCTTCAAGAATATCAAATTTGTTAATCTACATATAGTTTTAATGAAGTCAATGTGACTGAAATTACCTAATTTTTAACCACCAAAACACATACTATAAGATTCAACACCACTGGTATTTTGAGAGTTGTGGACTGTCCTGGGCTAATGGTAATTTCAAGGATTTCCTAGAGCTTGAACCAAATAGGAGAAGTACATGTCATCCGCCTGTCGACTAATTATGCATTAACAATGCTTTTATTTCCTTGGAAATTACTTTCATTATTTGAGAAAACAGAACATTTACAACAATCAGGGGTCTGAACTTTGAAGAAGACAGATTGAAACAAACGACAAATATTCTATAATTTACCATAAAATAACATCAATAAAAGGGACTCTAGTTAACCTGTATGTCATGACAAGTTAATAGCTGTCTCAAGACACGAACCACTGTGTATATAACAACAAAAACATGACACACTTAAACATCTTCTGCTTCAAGATGTACAGATTGTGGAAAGATTGATGTAGCAGAAACCTGTTAGTTAAAAAATCAAATATCGGAAGAAAAATCAAAACCCAGATGACTAATGGAGTTTAAGGGAAAATGGCCTTTCTTAAAGTCATTTCTCAATAAATGGCCTAAGTTTTTTGTTTTAGGAAAATGACCATTATTTTAATGGTCCATCAGCGATGATGGACTCGGTGATCCGTTATTAACCAATATGACGCAATGATATGTCTGTCCATCAGTGATAGACCGGTCCATCAATGACGTACAATTGAATAATTGCTTAGAAAGACAGCCAAAGTTACCTCTATGCTTCGAGTAACCATTGCTTGACTGGAGTTACATTCTGTCATTGTTTCCCTCTATTGTTCCATCCATTAGCATGGCACCTTCAACTGATTCTCTGACTCTTTCTCTGGCAGGTGAGTGCTGCACTGGTTCTCGGACTTGGCCATCGATTCGTTCCAATCCACCAGAAGAGCTTCTAAGGGACTCTTTCACTTCAGTTTCAACGGGAAAATATGCATTCAGACCATGCCTTCGTTCTTCCTCTGCGCTCTTTAGATTGTTCTCCAGATCATCGAACTGCAAATTCCGCAAAATATTTGGAAGCGGAAAACCACTGTCCTCAGGAATCCTGGTTCCCATTTCAATGTCAATTTTCTCTTTTGAGCTTACAACACCATCTCCAAGATCTGGAGTCACAGATGTCACAATCACATCCTCATCCTCTTCAACGAATGACCGGAATTTATTCATAGATGGAGGGATGCTAGAGCAGAAAATTTCACCACAGTTCCCCCTTGTTCCCTTGTGATATGGGTTCTCCTTCTTATCATATCGGTACCGGAAGTTCTCATAAGTAGTCTGCATAAAAAGACGACAATGAACACTTCAATGAAAAATTTTTTAGGAGGAAATGAAAAATGTTTGGCTTAACAGAGGACAGTTACCAAAATGAATGAAGCAAAACAAAATCATATCTAACTACACTGTTTTTCACTCCACTGCTCTACAATGCAATACATATATAAGAACCAATCAGACTCTTAAAATACGAGGCAAATATACTTTATCAAGATATTTCTTATCGACTCGTATAGAATTACTCTACCTTACAACTGGCTCTATCAGTAGATAGGGAGACACAAGGCTACCAATTGAAATGTTCAAATATGTTTCTTCCTTTTCTAAACTTATCCCACAATGCAAGTATGTTTTATGGAATCGCCCTTACTCCCTCTACCACCCTCCATTGGAGGCTGAGATATTTGATCTTAAGCCAGACACAAATCTCTCTACGCTACGATTATATGTTATTATATACAACAACGCACCAATATTTGAATATCATTACACAAGCAAAAATAAGTAAATCATATTGTTTATGTACATTATGAGAAGGACGGTAACCTGGTTTGTACATATCAGGTAGAGATGGAAGACTGTAAGACCACCAACAAACCATACAGCTATGAAGCAGTAGACAATAAGAAAATCCGAAAGGTAATCCTTTTTGATAGATTTCCAAACATTCTTATGTCCCCTTGCGAGGTGGACCCATGAAAACACAAAGACATATATGCACAGGATGGTTGACGTTGATATGAATGTGAAGAAGAACCGATAGTTCCGCTGCAAAATAATTAGTAAGTCAACAGTACTTTCTAGTAATAAAATGAAAACAAAACGAACCGTCATTTGTTATTTTATGAAGTAGAAATAGTACGGTCAAATTCATAAGACGCGAGAGCTTTTACCTAACATGGTAAAAGAAAAGAAACACATAAGAGAAGACTAGAGAGCAAACAAAATAAGAACTATATCCCATTAGCATTGTCTAAACTGATCAAAGATAAGTGGTATTCCTGAGAATCATGAAATTTTATTAGGTTACTTTGTTGCGGTATTGATTAAAGTCATACGTGTTATGTAATACGAGAAAAACCTATATCATTGTTGTATAATGATAACACAGAGTGAATGAACCTTATTTGCTTAGGCTACCTGGATAACTTCATTGAAGATGTCCACAACTAATCTACACAATATTACTATTCAGTTCATTAATCCCACAAATGGCCAGATTAATTTTCTGCCAACGATTTTTTTTATTTTTATTTTTTGCCTTCAATGAGTTGCTTTGGTGCTCAAATTCGGAGCCAACATTATAGCTCAGAATATGTTGCTTGAACGAGTTGCTTTGCCAAAACTTGTGTTATACCAGGTTTGGAAATCTCACAATCAGCAATGATAAGGATATACAAAGTTGTAATTTGCTAAAAGGAAGTCTGCTTGTGGTCTATGATCACCGAAAGAGGTATGCTTGTGTGCTGTTTGGGTTGCTAATAAGATGTCTACTTGGACTGTGTACAAGACAAATGGACAAGGTTTCTGCTCAACAAAAGTGTTTGCCTAATAAAAACCACCAAGCAGGCTTGATAGTTTTAGTATCAGAACAGACCAAAAAATAAGTGTCAAAGAGCTAAAGTACACAAGAAATGAAGGGGGAAAAATTTTTGGAATATAATTGTGCTTAATAAGCAAAGTGCTTTTCAATAAGAAAGAAAAAGATGAACGTTGAAGCAAAAATATAAAAGATTAAAGTTTCAATATGAATGTAAAAGATGAAAGTTCAAGCAAAGAATGGTTCCCTCGTGATTTAGATGCTCATGGAATCTAGAAAGGGGAAAATGATGATATTTGTGCTCTTTGGAATCCCTTCATAAATGTTCTAAATTTCTTGACCTACCATATGCAAAATCAAGCAATTCCTCCAACTGGGAATGGACTTTAATCAGTTGAAAGAAAAGCCATTAGAATCATTAATAAAAATTGTCATATCAAAAACATGCCTGATTAGTAACCAAAAACATAGCAATAAATATGATATAGTGTGAATTTTAGCCCATCATTGTTTTCCTACCATCGAACAATTTACAAACTGCTATCAAGTTTTCCATGAACAGAACAAAGACATTATAAAGTAGCCCCAAAGGAAGGACTGGAATCTGTAAATTACCAAGCTTCTGAACCATAAAACGAAGAAGTAAATCGTCCAATGGGGACTCTAATGTGACTGGAACCAGAACAATTTCTCACAATAACACACACAATCAAATACAAATCGCAAAAAGAAATCAACGAATGAATCACTTAATTGATGAATGAACAGCCTTAGGGAAATGTATAGCAAACCCTAGAATAGCAGATCTTCGAGAGTCTGTTCATTCTCTCCTGCTTGAATTCTCCAAGACTTTTCCCAACTACAATTACCGCTTGCTCTGGTCTTCTAACTCCCTCTTTTATGTCTCCGACAATACTTGACAGAATTGTCTAGTAGCACAACTCTCAGTTCTTTTCTAACCTGACCCGTTTAACTCTCTATGACCAACTAATCAGATTATTCCACTTCAGAACTTACCTCCCGAGCACTAACTCCTGCCATTTTTTTCTCTCTTACATACGTAATCCTAATTGTAGGTCTATCATAATGTTACGCTAGGAGATATCTTGCACATAAAAAATAAAATAGGCCATCAAATCTAAGCAATTAACTATTTATAATGCAAACTTGAGACACTGAACTTGGCATTAATTCAAAAAGAAAGCTATCTATGCCAACAAAACAGACTGGACACATTTGTAAGGTTTAAACTACTCAACAACAATACATATATTTTCTTTCGAAGGAACAGTCAATGAATGATGGTCAATCCTTCTAATATCCCCCTTTTCGCATCTAAAATCCATTTCATAATAATCCTGGACTTGATTTGTTACATCTTCAATCATGTTATAAAGATATTTACCACATATGGTGGCAATGGATATGTTTGAAAAAGCTAAATTCTTAGCTTCGCTTTGGGCATCGACTACGAGGAATTTAAGGATTTCCCATTTATTCTAATTATACTGAATTGGATGGATGTGATAGGAAGATAGTGGTCGTGGTTTTAGAATGAGCAGACTTCTTGTTTCCTAGATGAGTTGATGTTTCAGTGGTATGTTTAATTCTTTCTATTTTGTTTTCTTGAGGATACCTCATTCTCTTTCCTTTAATTTAAAATGATAAATGAAAAGGTTTTTCTCATATATATATATATATATATATATAAACAAAAAACAAAACAAAAGAAAAAAGAAAAAAAAAAAAAAGGTTTTGTATGCTAAGAGTCATTTCAGAATTGCTTTATGAGAGAAAAAATTGGAATGCCATCTTATCTTAAATTCTGGTTCTTGTTTAATTTAATGTAGACAAGAATTAAACAAACTTACTATTCCAATGCATTGTCCAACCCAAGGACAGTGATGATCAAATCTCTCAACGCAGTTGTTGCAGATGGAACAATGTGATGCCCGGGGAGGGCGATATAGTAAACAAGTGTCACAGTACTTCACTTTTATTGAATGACCATTGACAACAACATCTTTGGTTCGAGGGAGTTTCAAATGAGGTGTTCTACCATTAACCCACTCCATTGAAGGTGTGGGGATCTCCGCTTCATCGGGTTCAAGAGGCTTTGTGTTTCGAGGAACAATACCAGGATCTCTACTAGACGTCCAGAAGAGAAATGTCAAGTCCTGCACTAGGCTATGCTGTTAGATTTATGCTCAAACTACAAGAATTGGAAACTGGAAGCATATAGCTTCATCAATATGCCAAATAAACAAAAGAAGAAAGCTTGTGTCTAGGATAGTCTCATTAATAGATATAACCCAACAATCTGAAGCTATGTTTTCTGTCTAAGCTCCAGAACACCTACAAAATTCTTTACCCAGCCAATATCCTCTTTTACATCTTGGTCAATTATAAGAGGAGAGATAAACAATTCACTTATTGACTCGTTGAGATTTGGGAACTTCTGATTCATATTTAAGAGAAAACTACTCTGGGTTCTTGTAGGGTTTACAATAAAGTAGGATCATGCAGTCTATATTGAACAATTACGCTACCTTCCCAGATCATAAAAGCTATAAGAAAAATCTTATACTCAACGTACTACCTCTAGTCTAAACAAAATTCCTAATGATTTCTTTAGGTCAGATGCAGAAGCTTTTCTTTGTAAGTGCTGGAACAGCAATAGCAACATTTCCTAGGGCATTGAAAAAGTATTCAGACTCACTGTAAAAAGTATAATACGTGAAAGACAAGAAAATTTCAATGGCCAAAAACCTTTACAATATCTTGGACAAGAAAGATTAACGTAGTATACAATTACGAGGAACTTCCATTCATATTCTGCTATAAGTCAATCCCATTTTAAGAAAGTCTCTTATATCCAACCAACGGCAAGTCTCATCTGAAACACCACCACCAGCCCATTTTAGGTCTGGATTAGCAATTGTTAGGACATTTCTTACGGATGAAGTTAGACAAGAGACAAAAATACTTACCAAAATAGTGAGGAGTATGCCCACAACCAATACAGGGTACCAGTTACATTGATGGACATTGTCCATGTGTTCTATTTGTGTGTAAACCTTTACACAAAAGGCAATTGCAGGTCCGCCTATAAGGACTACAGACAGTACCAGAGATGCTGCATCAGGACCGAAAATAAATCTTCCACCGCAGAAAAATTTCTGGCATAGAATCAAGAAAAACTGCATTAGTGCGAGTGAGCCCATTCCGATAGCCCGAGGTACTGACTACCTATTTGTATCGTAGAAAACCAAGGGAATAAACACTAACAGATATCTCCAAACGAGACCATGCAAAACAAATTTAGTAAATTCAAACTGATGAGTACACATTTGCTTTGAACCAACATTAGTAAGCATGTGGTTCTAATTTTGGCTCTATCCAATGCATCAGAATTAATAATCGGATGGATTCATTTCATTTATGTCTATCAGCCCATTTATCTACAATGGTTCGCCAAGTTTTGCGACTACTAATTAATCATATCTAGAAAACGCAAAAAGTCAATTTAATCAAATCAAAACAAACAATTTGTGCAATTAAAAAACTATTCTAACAATTCACACTGCTATCATGAACAAAAAGTAAGTAGCTAAGCTGGTCTTCAATTCAAACCAAAACTGAGAAATCATAGATCATACAAATATTCTATTTAAATAAATTTATTAAAAAAAAAAAAAAAAAAAAGTTCAGAGCTACAAATATAAGCTTGCTAACTGAAGTTTAGAATTGACAAAAAATGAAATATTAACTGAAAAAATGGAACTCAAAATGAATCACAAGTGACTTAAAGTAGCAAGTTCTGACGTTAATGACACTTGAAAACAAAAACAAAAGATACCCAATTCAACCAAATGCATACAACTAAAGAAAACCCAATTTAGAGAGAGAGAGAGAGAGAGAGAGAGAGAGACTCACATTGCTTCCCTTCCAAGCTTGGTAGACCCTCTTGGGCTTATTATCCAGAGCCATAACCTTGAGAAATAGAAAGAACCCAGATTCTGATTTTCTGTTCCTATCACTTACCTGGTCAGAATCCGACTTCTTCTTCTTCCACAAAGTCCACAACTCGAAAAAATAAAAAATAAAATAAAAAATGAAAAATGAAAATAAAATAAAATAAAATAAAAGAAGAAGAAGAAGAAAACCCCTCCAACAAAATTCAAACCCCACAAGCAAAATGGTGCCAGAAGTTCAAAAGTACACCAGTTTGGGTCCTCAGAGAGAGAGAGAAGGAAAGGAGAGAGAAAGAGAGAAGGTTTTGGTTTGGCAAATGGGAATCGAGAACCACCACCAGCTGTGTCTCTCAGCTCAGCAAAATCTTTTCTCGTTTTTTGGGGATTATACCAAGACAACAAGATTCTCCTCTTGTCACTCTCTCTCTCTTAATTCCCCCTTTTTCTTCGTTTAATTAAAAATAAAATAAAAACTTTGTGTTTCTCACTCTAAAACGCTCGAAACAATGAGTGTTTGTTCACTGTTTAGGCGGATGTTTCAATTTCTCGCGGCTCTTGCGCACTTAACAAACCTTTCACTTTTTTTTTTTTTTGGTGGAATTTCACATTTATTATTGTTATTCCTTTGTCATAAGGTATTATTTATTTCTTCCACCAACAAAAAAGAGTTTTTGCCTTTCCAAAAAAACATATATGTATGTGTGTTAATGTTTTGTTGGGAAAATATTATATGGGTTTTATTCTTTTTTTTTTTTTGTCTTTTGTGTTTTATATATATATTTTTTTAATTAACTAACCAGCACGTACAACGTGCCTTCACAACCCATTCTTCTTTGTGAACTTGTCTTCACGCTCATTCTTATGGCCAAGTATTAATTCTTTTTTTCTTTTTCCATTGATCATATCCCTCAATTTACAAGACTTTTTTTTTTTTTATTCTCTCTGTTTTTCTTTTTTTTTTTTTCATTTCAAAACATGGAATTTCAACTTCAAGAACAATGTGGCCCCAATTTTCTGAAATAAGAATAACTCATTCCATGTTGATTCTTGATACAATCCAGTTTAACACACTATAAATGACCAACTATTTGCGGGTTTACTTTAAAATGTATGAGTGAAAAGAGACTGAAAGGGATTTTTTTTTTTTTTTTTCAATTTAGGAAAAATTTCATTAATAGCACCTCTCAAATAAATTATATTAAATACAGCACCACTTTTTTTCCCCTTCATTTC
>JAFMPE010137366.1:0-22402 GCA_024759925.1 Ficus religiosa
AGAGAGAGAGAGAGAGAGAGGTAAAGGGGGGAAACATAAAAAAATAACAGACAACAAGTCTTAGATCACTGCTGATCCATGATGTCTTGGGTACATTATGATTAATTTGAAAGATACAGCACTAAGGAAAAAGAGAAAGCAGACACAACTACGTTAACATATTCGGCAAACCAAACAACACAAACTTGAAAGTTGAAAGTTGAAATAATTACCAACTTTATAGAAAAATAAGAGTCTTAAAATTCTAATCCCTTACCTCTGTACTCCCGTACAAATTCAGAATAGAGGTCCCTGGTAATATCTTGGATAGCGAATCCCATAAAGATATAGGCAGCATTTCACCACTTAGCACTAACAATTTCAACGAAGGAAGACTAAACCTGCCGATGTCATATCGACCATCCGAAGAAGGAAGGATTGCCCTCATGAGTGATGGAACAGCAGTAAGCCTATTAATAGAATAAGCCTACAAGTACAGTAAGAGAGAAAAAAAGAATTCACAACACAATTCGTATTGCCATTTTTCTCCAACCCAGAAATCAAGAGCATCACCAAAAACAAAATTTGTCCTCCATAAGTTAAAGCACTACAATTATCTTATTATCGACTACGAAAATCCACTTTTACATTTGCATAACATGAGCCATCAAGTAATAAACACGCATGCTATTTGTCAACAGAAATGGATACGGGTTCGGACAGGTTCTTACGTTCAACATAAACCAACAAAATGGAGATAATAACGTACCTTTATAAATTGAACAATAGAAAACACATTTTGCTTGAGCTGGTTGAAAGGAGGAATGACCAACGTACAAGCAGTGAGAAGAGCACTGAGAAACTCTTGCAAGTGATCAATGAAGCTTATCGACGTCTTGAACAGCAAAACTTCCTCTCCACTCAGGGGATACAATTCTTGCATCCACAAGAATCTGTTCAAAAGACCTACAAAAATGTTGAAAACAAACAACTAAAAATAGAAAACAGAGAAATTGTGGATTGGAGGTGGAAATAAATGGCACAGAAGAATCTTTACCTTGTTCAGTTCCACAAACACCTTTGGGCTTCCCTGTTGATCCGGAAGTGTACATCACGTAACAGAACGGCCTCTGTTCTCGTTCCTCGCATGGCCAATCCAAATCCGGAGAATTTCCATTTCCATTTCCATTTCCTTCTTCTTCTGCTTCAAGCGAGAACCACAAAACACGAAAATTTCCAGACTCCGCAATCCACTCGGAGTCCGATTCTGCGCCGAAACGAAATTTGCTCGCGATGATGAGATCGACGTTCGACGAGGCGATGATTGACAAAACCCTAGCTTTCGGCCAGGAAGGGTCCACAGGCAGAAACGCCTCGCCGCACCTGATCACGGCCAGCACCGCCACGACGTAGCCAGCAGACGGTGGAATAAATATTCCGAACACTCTCGGCGAGGGCGCACGGACGCGGAGGGATCGGAGGCGAGAGGCAAGGGAATCAACGGCGGCGAGGAGCTGCGAGTAGGTGAAACAGCAGTCGCCACGGTAGAGCGGCGGAGATGACGACGACGACGACGAAGAAAAAGAAGACGCAGCAGAGACATCGTCGGCAGCGTAAGCGGCGGTGAGAGGGCGGAATTCTCGGGAGAGATGAGCCCCGCCGCCGGAGGCGTGAATGAGGGCGATTTTGGTGGGGTTTTGGGAAGCTGCTCGGGAGAAGTGGTGGGAAATGCAACAGCTTCCCTTTGACTTGCAATTGTTGCCGGTGCTCATGGATTGTTTAGTTTCAGTGAAAGCTTTGCAGTTTCACCATAGCTGGACTACAGTTTCAGCATGGAGCCCTTTCGTTTTAAGTTAGAAGGAAAAGCAAAACAGGATGAAAAAAATTTGTAACGGGCACTCCCTCTTTTCTATTCCCTCTAAAATAGGAGAAACTAATAAAATAATAATTTCATAACTTTTTTATTTTTTTCTTCTACTATCATACCAAATAATATATAGGCAAAACAAAATCTTTCTTCCCTCTTTTATCTTCTTTCACTTTTATTTTTCCTTTTTTTCTTATTTTCTTTCCTTCTTACCAAACATAGAGTAGGCAATAGCTTGGGAGACTTGATGATATTCTCTCTGAAAAAAGTACGAGAAGAAAACGCAAGTGTTCATATTTTCTATATTATACCCATACATTTGGTGTAATCGTCGTTTAAGAATGCTGTAAAAGATCTTTGATGCTTAATTTTTTCAGTGGCGGGAGTCATTCATTGGTAAGTCTAAAGGAAGATTTTCATCTTTCTTAAAGACAACAAAAAGAAGTTCATGAAATTCATCTTCGTCTTTTCAAGCTAATTTTCTAATTAACATATATATATATATATATATTGAGTAATAATTAACATATGTATTACTTACATGCTTTGATCATTGCTTTCATAGAGGTATTTTAGTTAAAGTAAAAATGAAATATATATTTTTTAATATATTCTATTTTGAAATTTTCTATTTACAAATGACTAATTTAAAAATTCATTCCCAGCAGAAGTGATGAACAGTGCTCGTTCCTTTCAATTTTCCTCCCCTTATTGATTTAGTAGCATTTTGGTCATTTAATTACTGATATGGTAGACTTTATTTGCAGTACTTGTGGAAAAGACGCACGTATAAGTGCTTGTCACATAAATGCACATATAACCTTTTTTTTTTTTTTTTTTTTTTTGTTGAGAACATAGCTGCATGTATAATTTTTCACTAAAAATTTATAAGAAATAGCCACTAAAATAAGTCTCAAACCATTTCAAAAAAATAAGTACGTCTCAAACCCATCACAATATTATAAGTAAGGCAAATACATAAAAGTTATTATATTTTCAAAATGAAATTAACGAGACAACTTTTTTTTGCTCTTCAATCCGATGAGGAAGCAACATGAGATAGGAAAAATTAATTATTGTCACAAATCAAACAAGAAAAGATCTTCTGTGCAAAAGACTTTGGAGGCATCTGTCGTTTTGGTTCACTCGCTCCGCAAACGACAACATGAGAGTCGTCCATTCCACGTTGCTTGGCTTTGTCGCACTCGTCCAAGAATGTCTTAAACGCACCTTCACAATATTTAACAGCTTCAGAAACTGTCAAGTCCTCCACCAGTTTGTGAGGATAAATATCTTTCGTATAGTCGCCGTTTAATGTCGCCGCCATCTGCACCAACTCTGCTTGAAAATCAGTGAGTTTGGCATCTTCTTTTGCTTCACCTTCACGTAGTTTCACAGGCTCTGGCAAAGTTACTGCAAATGTAACAAAATACTATTATTATGGTGAGTAATAATAATGATGCCCTCAATATGTATCCTATCAAAACTTAATATACAAGGATGCGTTTAACGTGTGTGTGTGTGTGTGTGTGTGTGTAGCTTCTTAACGGATTCACCTGGGCAATCTGCTCTTGGAGCAGTTCTGCTTAGGAAGACACTTTCAAAAGTTCCGGCCCATTCATCACGCTTTGTCAAGAAGTTTTTAAGGTTGAAAATCTTTTTAACAGTTGCTGCGATTGAGGAATGCTCGAATTGTGATGAAGGATATGGCCCTGAGGGCCCATGCAACACTGCATATATATATATATATATATATATCACATTTCCAAGTGGTCATCATATCAGTTTATATTAATTAGTGTAAATTTTCGAAACAAAATTTTTCCACAGTTTTCTTAATTTCAAATTTTAGAGTACTTCCAAGATGCAAACATTACTGCATAAGATGAAATATAGGACTATGCATGCTTTCAATTGCGGAGTGAGAAAACCTTTCGATCTAGTGGGGAACTATGAAATTATGATCTTTTTATATTGAATCAGGACATAATTATATGTTTGAATTATTGAGTACGAGCACAATTCTAATTTTATGAAACATGGGATTATAATTGAAATTTTAAAGTAGTCATGATTCATGTGTCCAATTCATATCACATATGATTTCGCCATTACATGCATATAATGGATACTTTTGTAATAATACATACCAGTTCCTCGTTCTATCCAAGGAGATATAAGGATGGCTGGGACCCTAACACCAAGACGGTCGAACTTGAAGTTGTACGGAGCAGGACCGACAATATCATCAGGACTGGGAACTCCGGCGACAGGAGTCGGAACATGATCGTAGAATCCACCGTGCTCGTCATACAGAATCAAGAACAAGATTTCATTCCACTGAGGACTTGCCCTAAGAGCTTCATATACTTGTTTGACAAACTTCTGTCCTTCCGAGACATTATGAGATGGGTGATCGTCGTTTGCAGGCAATGACAATAGGTCAAAGTACCTCTGTTCTATCACTACGTAGTTTGGTAGCTTTCCCTCCTCGCAGTGCTTCTTAAAGTGCACATCAAATTGATGAAACTTCGTTATATATTTTACTTTTCTAAGGTTCCTGTGTCAATACACAAATTTATTAGACGTTTCAAAACATAATATCAAGGGTCAGCCTTACTCCATCTTAAATATGGGACAATCTTTGGTGGCTTATTTATTTATTTTAATAAACAAAGGAAGAAAAACCTTTAAAAAGAAATTTTTTGTTGAGGGTTAGTGGAATATAATAGAGAGTTAAGTGTCTATATAATTACCATTAAATTATACATACAAAGACAACAATATTTGGTGGCTTTAAAATGGATCCGGACTTCACTTTGAGTAGGGGCATAAATTAACAATATCAAAATTTGTAAACTGAAGTAATGAAGAAATCAGAGTATAGATTCTTTTTTTATTTTTATTTTTTTGAAACAAAATTATATTAGGCATCAATCAATTATAAATTATCGTCATTTGAGTTAAAACTCACTTATATAATTCAAGATTAAATACAAAAAAAAAAAAAAACATTCTCTTTAATTTAAAAATATTTTTTCCATAATTGTTGCATACTGGAATCAAATTATCATTTATCTTGTAAAAAAAATGCAAAAGTGCTAGACTTAGGAAAAAGCCATTCACACAATGTAATAAACCAAAGGAAAAAAAAAATCGATTAATACAAAAAAATCATTTCATAATCAATGTTAAAACAGTAAAATGAACGAAACAACAGTTCATTACAAAAGGAAACGAAAGAGAGAAGTAGAGAAAGGAAAAAGAAAAGAAAAACTTGTATATCTGTCACTGGTGGCTTACTTGACTTACTATCCTAACTGTTTAAGATGTGAAAGAATTGGGGGTGTTTGGTGAATGAGTTGAGTTTGAAAATTTTAAGTTTTAATAGTATTTTTTTTTTTTGACTTTTTACAAAAGACAAAATTTTTTTTAGAAAAGACAAAAAATATTTTCAGAAAAAGACAAAAAAAAAGTACAGTTTAACTTGAGTTAAACTCAAGTGTCAAATAGACCCTAAAGCTACTGTAACTTTTTAAATTTAATAGTTTTATTTAATTTATATTTTTAACGTTTTAATATTTTTTATGTTTAATTAAGAATATAAAACAATTAGATCTTAAAAAAAAGGGAATATAAAACATTTTCTTAATTGGATGGCATTAAATTTAATCTCATCATCACTTGAACGAATTATATCTACTGTTGTTTTAACCAACTAGAGAGTAACATATAAAATTATTCAAGATACCATGCAATATTAGTATGGAATTTGGAGGTAAATAGTCATTTTTAAAAAAAGTTCTTAAATTAATTACCAAAGTTTTTAAAAATTAGTTAAAGTACTATTTTTTTTTTCTTAAAATGGTCAATCAATTTGTTAAATTGTTAATCAATGATTGACAACATTAAATGATTAATTTGGTCCATCAATGAATAATCGTAATCTATCCATGTTCGACACTGATTGACTACAATATAAATCATCAATTTTCATAGTCAATCACCAATAGATCATAATCATTCAATAATTGATCATAATATAAATCATTAATTTTTATGTCAAACCGTGATTAACTAAAAAAAAAAAAAACACACTAAATAAAATAAGTATCAAATTTCATCTTCTACATCTCCGGCCACCATATTAGCCCTAAATTTGGTACCGAAAGAAGAAATTCAATGGTGAAGGTTGCTTGAATCGTTCAGCACTACATTGATTTCCAATCCGTTTGGTATTACATCTTAAACTCATATTTTTCATTTCAGTTTTTGTCTTTTTCTGAAAAGTCAATAAAAATTATAACTAGTGTTCACCAAATCGTTTCAACTCAAAATTTCAACTAGATCTAGATTGGTGAACACCGACCTCCGTCTCTTAACTGCCACCGTGAGATCTCGTGTGGAGATTTGTCGAATTTCACACAGGAGTTCATGCATCAGAGATGCTCAACTTGGGATCAAGATTTGTAGCACCTTGTTGCCTAATTTCTCTCCCCCAAACACGAAAGAGTTCATCCCCTAAATGATTGACCGGAAATATAATGACAAACAACCATTTTACTAAAAAAAAAAAAAAAAATCCGGCCATTTATTAGATTTGGTGGTCAAAATCAGCGACCCAAGTTAATTTTTCTATTAGTATAATGTTTAAAATTAACATGTAAATTTGTAATTAGTTCATATATGATGATTTCATTATAAAAAAAAAAAAAAAAAAGATATATATATGACAATGATGATTAGTAGTGGGATATAAAATTGTTTTATAATCTATATACATGTACAAAAGTGAGAATGCTCACTACTTTGCAGTTTGATTTCATCCAAAACGTTTCGTTTTGGGTGAAAATCTTTTCAATTTTTTTGGTCCTTCTATTTTCTTTTTTTTTTTTTTTCCTTTCCGCCAAAATTTTTTTTATTTATTTTTTCATTTTAGTCCTTTTTTTTTTTTTTTTGTATTGATATACTTTTAACATTTTAGTCCTCTTAATATTTTGATCTTTTTTCGTGCCTCTTTTTTTTTAGGTGCTTTGTTGATTTTTTGGTGAATTTTTGTTATTTTTTTTGGTCCTTTAGTTTTCCTTTTTTTTTTTTGGCTTAATTTTTATTTTTATTTTTTTTCATTTTAGTCCTTTTTTGTATTAGTATATTTTTAACATTTTAGTACCTTTATCTTTTTGGTGTTTTTTATGCCCCTTTTTTTTTTTTTTTTTCATTTGAGTCATTTTTTTGTATTTAAATACTTTTAACATTTTAGTCATTTTATCTTTTTAGTCTTTTTTCATGCTTCCTTTTTTTTTCTAAGTACTTTGTTGATTGTTTTGGTGAAAACTTTTTTTTTTTAATTTTTTTTGGTCCTTTAGTTTTCCTTTTTTTTTTTTTTCTTTTGGCCCAATTTTTTATTTTCTCATTTTAGTCTTTTTTTTTTTGTATTGGTATATTTTAATATTTTAGTCCTTTTATCTTTTTGATTTTTTTTTATGCCTATTTTTTTTAATATTCAAGTTGATTTTTTGTCTAATGTTACTTACATATTTTTTCTTATCTAGATAAATTTTCTCAAATATCCAATCACCTGCGTGTTTTGAACTATTAAAACCTAAAACAATGAAAGGTTAGTTATTTATAAGCTTTCCCAAGTCTTGTGAAATCGAATTTTTTTAAATCACAATGTTTTTATTATATATGTGCTTTGCGCGATCCACCCAATAACATGCACAAAGTGCACCCAGCAGCCGCCATGAATATCAAATCATGTATACTTTTGATCCATTACGTTGAATTCATATTAATTTACAACAATTCGCACCTAGAAATTATCCATATGTGTCTAACCTAATCAACTAGCTAGGTTGAGGGGCCACAAACACTTGGATGCTATAGCCACCTATTAATTTTAGTACAACAATTCCTAATTATTTATTCAACTAATATATTTATTATTTACTATTATTCACTCAAATATTTTAAAGGTTATTTGGGGGACATCTTGAAAATAGTGTTTTAAAAGTTAGGTTGAAAATGTATGTTTGGGGGAGAACTTTTGAAATATTTATGTGATATAGAAAATAATGTAAAAATTTAAAATATATTCGGAAAAAAATATACAAATAGATTTTGTCTTATTTTTCTAGTCATTATGAGTATTTTGATATTAAAATCATCTCATTTCGATTTGAAATGAAAAAGTTCTGGATTTTTAAATTTTGAGTTTTTTTAAAAATTAGAAAAAGAGAGAAAATTTAATATACAATTGATATTTTAAAATGTAGATAATAAAATAACATTTAGAATTTGACCCGAAACCTAAAATCCTAGTAACATGGTAGATTAGATGGAATCTTAAACAGCTGATATTAATAATCTAATGTATACATAAACTTATCCTTTAATGGTGGTGCGTCTTTTTCAATTTTTATATATGCCTTTCCCGTTTCCATCATGTGTTATCATTAACATATATGATATATATATATATATATATATAAACAACAGGTAAATTATAATTTATAAAAAAAAAAGGGTAAATTATCGATTATTTTGTGACAGTTAATTAATCTAAAAATTAATTCCACACCTCACTTTATTATAAGGATAAAGTTTAAATTTTCATTTGACTCTTAAATTCAAATTTAAGTTTTTCATCTTGATTTTAATTTTTTTTTTCAAAAATTCACAAAAATTATAATTAATTTTTAAAAAATTAATAAATTTTAACTTAAAAATTTCATTTAGAGTGATCTACGAACGAAAACTAAGGCTTATGGTGCATTTGGAGAACAAGTTTAACTCCAACTAAACTATACTTTTTTATCTCAGTTTTTATTTTATTTTTTAAAAAATCAACAAAAATTATAACTAATTTTTAAAAAATCAACCAACTCAAATTTAAAAATTTTAACTCAAACCGTTTTAATAAATACACTATTGGATCCCGCCTCAAGTTGAAAAAATAAAAATAAGTACCTGTAAAAAAGAGTAGAAGCAGGGTACTGATAGTAAATCCCGAAAGAGAAACCACTTTCATCCAACGAATCAAAAATGGTCTTCTGAGGAAACCCTTCAATCAGTTGCTTTGTGTCGTTTCCCGTCATTCCATACGACGTCGCCGAGTGTAGGAAAAGCCTATTAGGCTGCGTTGCCGCCGGAACCGACGCGAACCACCGATCGCACACAGCGAACTCCGACACGAGCTCCCGGTACACCGGCACGGCTTCCGGCCGGAACCCGTTCATGACGGTCTCCGCCAGGCCCGGCTGCGTCCTCTCCGCGTTCTGCACAAAGCCCTCCATCGTCGGGCCTAGGTTTTTGGAGGCCGAGGCCTCCGTCCACGGCTCGCCGAAGACCTGCTCGTAGATGGCCTGGATGGAGTGGCCAGGGTCCGGGTCGACGTAGGCCGAGCCATCACGGAAAAATACTCTGCTAGTGATAGAGTTATTCTGGCCGTCGGATGTGGATATCGGATTGGATTCGGAGCCGGTTACGCCGTCGATCTCCGGATTGAGGGACTTCATCCACCCAAGCATGTGGTCGAAGGACCGGTTCTCTTGCACCAAAACGACAATCGTTTTGATGGGATTGCTGCTGCTAATAATACCAGTAGTAGTAGTACTAGTGCTAGATTCCTCAACCATTTTTGATTTGTGTCGTTTGGTCGTTTCTTGTTCTTGGAGATGCTAAATGTCTGATGTTTAGAGAGAGAGAGAGTTTTGGTGGAGCTAGTTAAGTTAGGGTAAGAAATTGGGGAAGCAATTGGGTTGATGCGGCTGGAGAAAGATTTCGCAGAAAGAAATGTAAAGTCAACGGGACAACACAGCTTAAGTAATAATTGGCTGGCGTTAATTTGTAAAAGGTTTGCTGGCTTTAATATTATATATTTATATGGTGGGCATCCAATGGCTTGCTAATGAATTTGGTAAACATTTTATTAATATGCAAATGCTAGCTGCACGCATTTTAATCACATTTTTTTTTTTTTTTTTTTGAGAGTTCTACCATGAGACTTCTCAATTTTACTCTAATGGGATAAAAAAAATTTTACGGTCCAATTAATTTTGGACAGTTGAGATTAAAAAAGTTTACCAAATTAATAATAGTATTTCTATAGGATCACAAGGAAAAAAAAAATCAATAAAAAAAAAACACACACGCACACACACAAAAGAACAATGGCCGTCTAGAGTCGTCGGCCGCCCACCCCGCGTCTGCGGGCTACCCTCCCACCACCGCCGAAGTAGCACACTGTCCAAAGGTGGGGGAGGACAGATTCGAGACGGAGAATTGAACCGCGATGGTCGGCGTCCCCATGTTCGACTGATCTGGAGATGGCGGTGGACTCTCGACAGCTCGGGTGGGCAGCAACAGAGCGATGGAGACTGCATTTCCGGCGCGGATCTGGACTACGAAAGTAGGGGACGACGTCCTTCGGCGGCGTGAAGCCGATTATCGACGATGGGTGTGGCGGAGAGCAAGTCTACGAGAGCGACGAGGGCGATGGGAGGCCGATTGGCGAACCCTATAGGCACCGGATGTTGAATCAAAACCCACTATCAGTTTAAAACAAAAACAAAACAAAAAAAACCACCACCGGCGAAAACGCTGGCGAAAGCTGGGGCGAGTTCCGATGGCGTCAACGGCGTGAGAGACTAAAAACGGATCTATAAAATCGGCAAGGCTCACGTAGGATCTCCGAGCTCATGTGGGCGACCGGAGACGACGTGGATTGGGTGGCCGGCAAGACCCACGATCACGATGTTCCCTGTTCTCTGTGTTCTTCTGTTTCTTTCCTTTATTTCTTTTTCTTTTTCTTTTTTTCCTTTTTTTTTAATGTTATTTTTTAAATGTTACCATTAATGAAGTCAATCTTTAATTAAGATGAACGAATTACGGAAACATTTATGCCTTGTTGATGATCCATTTCATCTCAAACTAAAATGTACTTTTCTATCTCAGTTTTTTTTTTTCCTGAAAAGTCAACAAAAATTTATAACTAATTTTCAAAAAATTAATACTATTCAAACTTAAAATTTTCAACTCATCTCAAACTCAACTCAAACACCAAACGAACTCCTAAAAGGTTTGACGAAAAAAACTAGGGAAACAAAAAGCTAAACACATCGTACTTATATATTTAGTTAAATATAATTATAAGAGTACTCTGATTATTTCAGAAGTTTTTTTTAAATTTTTTTATTACATAAATAATGAAGGGATGGTAAATTAAAAAATTTACCACACGCGAGCTAGTATTATGACCAACAATGGTATTCAGAGATGCAAATGAACGGTCAATACAGGAATGACGAACCCGTAATTATGAAGATGACCATAACAACTGTAGAAGGTATACGATCATTACAGGAATGATCATCCGGTCATTACGTTGATGACCAAGACGAGTAGTAGCATAAACAGGTGTAGTCATAACTGTTATGATCACCAGTTCAATACTATTATGACCGGGTGGTCAGAAATGTTATGACCACAAGGTCATTGCCGTTATGACCGCTTGGTCAATAATGTAATGACCACCAGGTCATAACTGTTATGACCACCCGATCAGAACTCTTATGACCAAGTCATTAATGTAATGACTGGGTAGTCATAACTGTTATGACCACCTGATCAAAACTGTTATAATCACTATGGCATTACTGTTATGACTATTCAGTCATTATGTAATTGACCAACAATGGCATGATCAACATAGAAATAACCACCAACAATTTGTAATCGACACTATTTACAAAGATAAATTACCTGATTTTCACCAACCGCGGTAAAAGCAGACATAATATCATCAAACTTGACATTGTCCACGATGATCCACGACAGCATACGCGGAATGGCCTGATCGTAATTGGTGGTAAATTTGGATGCTATAGTTAGGAGGCTCTCATATGCCCAAAGCAGTAAGGCATGCAGAAAACCCGCAATACTGTAATGAACTTGGTGAGATTTTTTTAATGGTCTTCTCTTTGAATACGTCCTATTGTCAACTGTATTACAGATTATAGACCGGGTTGCCTCCCATGAGAGCACGCCTCAAGGGAAATCATTGAACTTATCCAAGTTATCGACGAGGGCAAAAAACTTGGGGTCTATCTTATGGAATTTGCATTTGATAAAGGAATGCAAAATATCATATATAGTAGGCTAAGCTTGATAGGCTCTTCGTCGTTGTCAAAGTTCGCATTCGACATTTGTAACTCCAAATACTGTAATGAACTTGGTGAGATTTTTTTAATGGTCTTCTCTTTGAAGACGTCCTATTGTCAACTGTATTACAGATTATAGACCGGGTTGCCTCCCATGCGAGCACGCCTCAAGGGAAATCATTGAACTTATCCAAGTTATCGGTGAGGGCAAAAAACTTGGGGTCTATCTTAACGGAATTTGCATTTGATAAAAGAATGCAAAATATCATATATAGTAGGCTAAGCTTGATAGCGTCTTCGTCGTTGTCAAAGTTCGCATTCGACATTTGCAACTCAAAATTTTCTCTCAACACACCTCTCACAGTCAGAAAATATCTTCTAATTAATCGGGGTTCGGCCACCGGTGGGAGATGAGTAGACCCAACACATTTCATTTCGGTTATTAGGCCAAACTCATTGATGAAAAATCTACCCAGTTCTTCACCAACCTGAAACCATAGAGCATCATCGATTTCTGAGTGATCCGTCAGGCGCATTATAATATTGTGGAACACCTGGCCAGCCCAACCAAGTGTATTTAAGTTCAAAAAGTGTTGAATGCGTGGCTGCTGGATGACGGCCTCATACTGTCGGGGAGACAACCAGTTTCTCAAATTATTACATGTCTCCTTAATGTTAATGAAGGTGTTTATTTTCGCACAGGTAATTTCACTATCCGGTACGCGTCGACTGTATTGAACCTATATTAATGGTAACATGAAAGAGTAATTATATTTATGACCGTTAAGTAATCAGTTTATGTTAGCATAAAAAAACATAAATATGAAAATTAACAAATTGATACCCACCAAGTCAACATAGAAATGACCAACAAGTCATAATAAAAATGAGTAACACAGAAAGTACATAAAACTGAGTAAATATTATTATGACCAACAAGTCATAATGAAAATGACCAACCGGAAATAACATAGAACTCAATAAATATTATTATGACCAACAAGTCATAATGAAAATGACTAACTGGAAAAGCCTAGAACTCAGTAAATATTATTATGACCAACAAGTCATAAGTAAAATGACTATCCCGAAATAACTGAAAATTGAGTAATTATTATAATGGCCAACAAGTCATCATGAAAATGACCATCCCGAAATAACTTAATGACCAACAAGTCATCATGAAAATGACCATCCCGAAATAACTTAAAACTGAATAATTTATGACCAGATAAACATCAAGGAAAATACAAATATTATTATGAAATCAACCCTATTTATATAAACCAAAACACTAAAATTTACAAACAGCTGGTTTATGTTACAAAAATAGATAAAAATACTAACTTTATGTATTTTAAGCAAATTCTTTCCAACAGATCGATTACAAAGGTGGAATATCATCAAAAACACATAAAAAAAAATGAAAACTTTTTTCTACATAAGCAATGAAAAATGCACATTCGTACTGAAAAATATTAAAAATATCAACTTTATAAACATAAAAACAGAAATGAACTTTTTTACCTCTTTAGCTTCAGATGTCTTCTCTTCTACGGCACATGTCAACTTTTTTGAATCGTTTATGTCGATTTCTCCATGCTTTCTCTTCAACCCTTCATCGGACACCATTCTCTCGATCTCTGATGCTGGGTTTTTAGAAGTTGTTACTCGGACAGACCTCCTTTCGGGTGTTGTGTTTTTCTCAGACATTTTCGTGGGCATCAATATGGGTAGTTTTTGAAGATTAAACAACGTTAACAGACTTACAAGCAGTTTATAAAAGGCTTTCGTGGTGGTTTAGGACGGTTTCCGAGCGGTTATGGAGCGGTACAAGCAAGGTTGCAACTCTTTCTCTCTCTAGAGCCGGAGTTTCTCTCTCTAAAACACTGTAGAAGCTGGTTTGAAATTTTTTTAGGGCATTCGAGGGGAAGACACTTTTGGGCGAGTAGGAGATGAGGGAAAATCTGGAATTTGACTACATCAAATGTGCAGGGCCCGTCATAAATGACTGTTGGTATTCCTAAAGGAACGGTCATTTCAATAATGACCGAGTGGTCATAACAGTTATGATCGTTACTCTAGTTTACGATATGGACCACCCGGTCATAACTGTTATGACCACCCGGTCATAACTGTTATGACCGTTCCTCTTGTTCACGATATGGACTATTCGGTCATAACTGTTATGACTACCCGGTCATAACAGTTACGACTGGGTAGTCCATATCGTGAACAAGAGCATAACAGTTATGACAGTTACTCTGATTCACGATAGAGAGAGAGGTCATAACTGTTATGATCACCTAGTCATAACAGTTATGACTGTTACTCTAGTTCATGATATGGATCATCCGGTCATAACTGTTATGACCGTTACTCTAAAATGCAACGGCATGTGAAAATTCCATGCTTCTGGTGCAGTAACATTAACATTATGGCTGACATCTAATTCCATAAACACCCATTACACTTACAACGAATAAAGTTCATAAATGCTTCTTTAATATCAAATGTGCTAAAATTGTTATACAACATAAAAGTAAAATGGCTAAAAAAATCATCACATTTATGAACTGAGAGTTGTGACCGATGTTTGGGACCTTTTTGTTTGACGTATTCATAAGGGTACTGAGTTAGTATAGGTTTGTCGGTTGTGTCCATAACCATTACATCTACCACACCGAATAGGATCAAGTTCTTTACCTTGGGACAAAATCCTATGAACCCGTGGCCTTCCGGGCCCACGCTTTGGCTCGGAATGATTCACAATTTGTGATCTGACTTCTTCAGAAACATCCCAGCCCTCTGCGCTGCCAATTGGATGGACTACATGTGCATAGCATGCATAGAGAAAATCTTTAGTGTAGTAATTAGAGCAATAATTGTATGGATCAATTCGTCAGTGATTACAGACAACCATTGCATGAGAGTAAGGAATTTGATCGACCTGAAATCGTCTGCAGGTACAGGTCCATTCGCTAATTTCGACAATAAATATTTGGGCAGCGTTGTTGGTGACGGAGTACTCAAACTGATCGGCTGTCCGCAACTGTAACAAATGGAATTTTAAGACGTTAGTTTATTCGATCTCATATAGTTTAAGACAAAAATTTGAGTCAACTGTACGTCATGATGTGGTCTTTATCACATATCGTTACTGTTAGTCCTAATGAGAAGTTTGTTCGAATCAATTTCTCTGCATTTGGGGCCAGTTTCGATATATTTTCAGGGCTTCTTCACTTCTTTGGACAAACCATCTTTGTAGTAGTTCCTCAACCATTTCACCAAGAATCCAACTGGCATCAGCCTGGCTTTCCGATCCACACTGTTCAATGACTCTGCAATGTTGGTTATCATGATTGCTACCTCCGTCCGCTGAAGTATGCGCGCGACCACTTTGTAGGATCGGCCGGCACAAGGTTTCAATGCATGTCGGCGTTACGACTACGGATAGATTCCATATGACGATTGTGCTCACTTAAAAGATACGACCTCGATACACCGTCAAAATAGGTCTTCAGAGGGCCTTTGAAATCTTTGTACCTAGTCTTCAGGTTTGCAGCCAAGTGTTGGACGCATATCTCGAAGGCAGCATCTAGATACACGAGGTTGGCTGCATATTCGATACCCTTATGCCTATTAGCCACAATAGCAAGAGACCCTCACGTACCGATTGAATCCCTTAACTTCTCGAAGAACCATTTCCATGATTCATTGCTTTCCGACGGAACGATACCAAATGCAAGTGGAAATATCGAGCCATTTGCGTCGTGACCGCATGCAGCAAGTAGCATTCCTCTGAACCTGGACTTTAGTGCTGATCTATCAACCACAATTACTGGACGACAATAAGGCCAACCGTGCTTTGAAACAGCTAAGCACATGTAGAAGTATTTGAGACAATTTTCTGAGTCTGTCTCAATGTGAATGTCGGATGCATGATTTTTCCTCTTAACCATTTTAACCCACGCGGGCAGAACTGTAATTATTAAGAAATCATTACCATGTCGAAAATATATAAGTTATAATGCCATTCATGAACATATAACCACATCAGGGAAATTACCTTTGTATGACTCTGCATCATCGCCCCTCAGGCTGGTTAGTGCAGCTTCCTTCCCTCGCCATACTCTAAGATAATTGAAAGACACTCCAAATTCGACCTGCATGTGTCGCATTATTTCTCGAGGTCCACATGAGGTATTAGTCGGGTCCAAGTATTTTATCTTAACACACTCGTCAATCATCCAACTCTTGGCTTGATAATGATGACCTTAAATGATTTCAATTAAACAAGTATGGACGTCGTCGTACCTTTTTACAACAAAAAATTCACTACCTCTCATCCTAATCGCATGTAATTGCCATGGACATCCCTCATTATCTATACAAATCATGTGTAATAGAGTAAAGTTTGACCTCTTCACCTTGAATTGATAGTGTTTAGTCATGGCATCGTGATGAATATGGTATTGCAGTAACTTTTTGTTCTCAAAAATACAATTTATGGGCATTGTGACAGGTGTAAAATCAGCAAAAACTACTAGGCCAGAAAAACTATCACTACTTGGTACATTATCAGATTGAGATATAATATTATTGGCAATAGAATAGGCTCCAATGCTTGGTGCGATACTCTTCTCGTTTGAATGACGAGCAGCATCCACAACATTCAATTTCTCGGCATTACAATCATCATAGGATGTGCATAAGTCATAGTTCAATACTTGATGTTGCTTATCAATTCCATATTCATTGTGCAAATCCAGACCTACTATGGGAGAAGGGATATCAGGGGGAAGGGTTATGAGATTACTGTCATTTACAGGTTGGATGGCTTCATCACTCTGTCCACCCTCCCTAGAAGGTTGAACGTCAATGTGGTTGCTTTCCCCTATATCCGGTGGCATCGCTTTCACCGCAGACTCATCCAATACATTGATGGTAATTGGAAATTTGCTAAGCACATGAATATCCTTCTTCTTCAATTGTATGTAAAATTTAATGTCAGCATCACATTGTATCCTCATAGGAGGCATCCCAAGTTCAACAACTTATCTCATGAAAATCGTCTTGTCTAGGCCACTAATTCCAATAACACTTCTGACTAACTCAATAAGACCAACATATGTTGCGGTCTCGGGCACCAATGTTCCCTTCATTTCGTCACCAACATATCTCAATGTGCCGTCCCATTGACTATTAAAGTTGAAGAAAACACAAACCTCATCGATTCTTGAATGAAACAGTAAGCAGTTATTCATATTATATTTGCGTTAAATGGGAAGGAAGACCAGTTTTGTTATACATAGAGACTTGACTTATATCTCAAAATTGGTCACAATGATAATGACCGGATGTTCATTTTGTAAATGACCAGTTTTGTTATATAGAGAGACTGGATTTATATTTCAAAACTGGTCACAATGATAATGACCGAATGGTCATTATGTATATGACCAGTTTTGTTATATATAGAGAGTTGACTTATATCTCAAAACTGGTCATAATGATAATGACCGGATGGTCAAGATGAAAATGACCAGTTTTGTTATATATAGATACTGGACTTATATCTCAAAACTGGTCATAATGATAATGACTGGATGGTCAAGATGAAAATGACCAGTTTTGTTATATATAGAGAGTTGACTTATATAACAAAACTGGTCACAATGATAATGACCAGATGGTCACTATGTAAATGACCAGTTTTGTTATACATAGAGACTGGACTTATATCTCAAAACTGGTCACAATGATAATGACCAGATGGTCATTATGCAAATGACCAGTTTTGTTATATATAAAGAGTTGACTTATATAACAAAACTAACTCTCTATATATAAAATAACTGGTCATAATGATAATGACCAGACGGTATGTAATGACTAGTTTTGTTATACGTAGAGAGTTGACTTATATCTCAAAACTGGTCACAATGATAATGACCGGATGGTCATTATGCAAATGACCAGTTTTGTTATATATGAAGAGTTGACTTATATAACAAAACTAACTCTCTATATATAAAATAACTGGTCATAATGATAATGACCGGATGGTATGTAATGACTAGTTTTGTTATACGTAGAGAGTTGACTTATATCTCAAAACTGGTCACAATGATAATGACTGGATGGTCATTATGCAAATGACCAGTTTTGTTATATATAGATAGTTAACTTATATCTCAAAATTGGTCACAATGATAATGACCGGACGGTCATTATGTAAATGACCAGTTTTGTAATATATAGGGACTGGACTTATATCTCAAAACTGATCATAATGATAATGACCGGACGGTCATTATGTAAATGAACAGTTTTGTAATATATAGAGACTGGACTTATATCTCAAAACTGGTCACAATGATAATGACTGAATGGTCATTATGTATGTAATCAGTTTTGTTATATATAGAGAGTTGACTTATATCTCAAAACTGGTCATAATGATAATTATCGGATGGTCAAGATGAAAATGACCAGTTTTGTTATATATAGAGACTGGACTTATATCTCAAAACTAGTCATAATGATAATGACCGGATGGTCAAGATGAAAATGACCAGTTTTGTTATATATAGAGAGTTGACTTATATAACAAAACTAGTCACAATGATAATGACCAAATGACCAGATGGTCACTATGTAAATAAACAGTTTTGTTATATATAGAGACTGGACTTATATCTCAAAACTGGTCACAATGATAATGACTGGATGGTCAAGATGGAAATGACAAGTTTTATTATATATAGAGAGTTGACTTATATAACAAAACTGGTCATAATGATAATGACCGGACGGTCAATATGTAATGACTAGTTTTGTTATACGTAGAGAGTTGACTTATATCTCAAAATTGGTCACAATGATAATGACCGGACGGTCATTATACAAATGACCAATTTTGTTATATATAGATAGTTGACTTATATCTTAAAACTAGTCATAATGATAATGACCGGACGGTCATTATGTAAATGACCGGTTTTGTAATATATAGAGACTGGACTTATATCTCAAAACTGGTCACAATGATAATGATCGGATGGTCAAGATGAAAATGACCAGTTTTGTTATATATAGAGAGTTGACTTATATAACAAAACTGGTCATAATGATAATGACCAGATGGTCATTATCATTATGACCAGTTTTGTTATATATAGAGTGTGACTTATATCTCAAAACTGGTCACAATGATAATGATCGGATGGTTATTATGCAAATGACCAGTTTTGTTATATATAGAGTGTTGACTTATATCTCAAAACTGGTCCAATGATAATGATTGGATTGTCATTACATGACCACAAAACCCACGGGTGCTACAAGAGACCAATAAAACCCCAAAAGTTTAACAGAGAATCATTTTTTAGATTATAATTCAAAACCCACACCCATTTAAAGTATGTAGTAACAAATAAATGAAAATAAGAAGCAACATTACCTCATATTTTCTGACTGGAGGTGGGAATGTCTCTACTCAAATGGAGTACGAGCAGATCTGGCCTTTTGGGTCAGTTTAACAGAGTGAACAAAGATAGGGTTAGATTTGTTGGACTTAGAGTAAGTTTAGATCAGTGGGTAATGGTGCAGAGAGGGTTCGTGAGCCTTCAGTGAGAGAAAAGAGAGAAATACGAGGAAAGAAGAAGGAAAAAGTTCAAATTTAGAACTACTGTGACTTATATATTGGGGTCGCCGGGGGGGGGGGGGTGAGGGGAGCTTGAAAGTGGGGAAAAAATCAGATTAGGGTTCGCTGAGGGCATATATGTCTTTATACATCCACCTAAAAAGACAAAAATGACGTGGTAGTGCTAGAAATGAAGGGAAAAAAAGTGATGTTGTTTTTAATATAATTTATCTTAGGAGTGCTAGAAATGAAATTAACCCTAATAATAACTTACAAGTTAACAACCGGTAGGTCAATGAGAACGAAAGCTACCTAACGTATTTAAAAAAAAAAAAATGTTGAACGAAAAAAGGATTATTAATTATATTTCCCAATACGTTTGTGATCAGTTTCAAATTTCCAGCAAGAAAGAATAGCTTTTGCTTGAATAGATTTTAAAGGATTCCCAGTTTCTGCCAGTGAAATGTCGTTTTTTTTTTTTTTTTTGGATTGTTATATATATATATATAAATATTAAACTAGTTGACAATTTTCTCCTTCACAGGAAATTAAGAGACAAATAGGGGGGAAAAATAAAGGTTTGGGATGAGCAGATTAGGTTTATTAATCGTATGTTAATTCAAATATCTTATTATGAGGGTAGTTAATGATAGAGATGCGATATCTGATTTGGTTGATGGCCATAGATCTCCTTGAAAATGTTTGAAAACGCTCTAAGAAATTTTTTTAGTAATTTACTCCAGTATTTAAGGACATGTTTACTTTACGATCAAAAAGGAAAGGTTCACTTTCCCAATCAATTAGTCATGTGTGTTCACTTATAAAAAGAGAAATGGAAATTTAATTGGCACCACACAATATAGAAAATGAAAAAGAGAAATATCAATCCTTACATCCTCTTTAGTATTGATTTCTTGTCAAAAAGAATATTTACTTATATTTCCTTAATGAGTTTCCAAGTGCTAATATTTTGTAATTGTTTTAAAAGACATTTTAGTAATTACATAAATAAACTTAACATTATTAAGGTTAGTAAACACTGTAAAGAGAATGAGATTGTTTCTTATACCATCTAATAGGTAAATAAATACGAGAAAGGAAATCAATGATCATCTTCTTCTTTTTTTTTTTTTTTTTTTTTTAACTTTTCAATCATATTACCATTACGATTTCATTCATTTATAGTTTGATAAATGCGCCCTAAAATCCGAGCACTAACATGTACTTATGCATACTAGTCCTATATGGAGTACAGAGTCGATGATATCTATCCTTTTTTTTATTTTTTTTCCCCTTATTATGTTTCGGCAAATTATGTCATTCCTCCTTTAATTGAATTAGAGATACTTATATTGCTTCATGGAATCTGAAATATGTAGTTGGCATTTTAATTATAAGAAGGGTCTTAAATTCAGTACATGATAATATCCGGCAACGTGAACTTCTGTTATTGTGAATGTACTAGGAGTGTGAATTTATGTAGAAGAAAATGTAAAAAAAGTAGAATTCACATTTAGTTTAATTATATTTTCTTCAGTATGAATTTATATTTTTAATAACTGAAGTTCATATTACCGGATACTATTAGGTTCCGAATTTAAACTTTGCATTTAATTATATATATACATATGCACTTAGTCTAGAATGAAAGTCCGTCTTTTTCAACATTTATATGTGCCCTGATCATTAATCACGTTGACCTAAATATAAATAGAAAGAATACTACTTAATCTAGCGATAAATTCATATTTGAGAGTTAGGTAAAAATTATTCATAATTTTGTAGTAGATGGTAGATAATTTTTAAAATTATTAATTACCTATAAATAAGAGTAGAAGGAGGGTACTGATAGTCAATCCCAAAAGAGAAGCCACTCTCATCCAACGAATCAAAAATGGTCTTCTGAGGTAACCCTTTAATCAGCTGCTTTGTGTCGTTTCCCAACAAGCCATGTGACGTCGCCGAGTGCACATAAAGCCTATTAGGCTGCGTGGACGCCGGAACCGACGCGAATCACCGATCGCACACCGTGAACTCTGACACGAGCTCGCAGTACACCGGCATCACCTCCGACCTTAATCCATTCATGACGGTCTCGGCTAGGCCCGGCTGCGTCCTCTCCGCGTTCTGCACAAAGCCCTCCATTGTCGGGGCTAGGTTTTTGGCTGCCTAGGCCTCTGTCCACAGCTTGCCGAAGACCTGCTCATAGATGGCCTGGATGGAGTGGCCGGGGTTCGGGTCGACGTAGGCCGAGCCATCACAGAAGAAGACCCGACTAGTGATGGAGTTATTCTGGCCGTCGGATGTGGATATCGGATTGGATTTGGAGCCGGTTATGCCGTCGATCTCCAGATTGAAGGACTTCATCCACCCAAGCATGTGGTCGAAGGAGTGGTTCTCTTGCACCAAAACGATAACCGTTTTGATGGGGTTGCTGCTGCTAATACCAGCAGTACTACAACTGCTACACTCCGCAACCATTTTTTGATTTTGTGTCGTTTAATCATTAATTCTTCTTCTTGGAGGTGCTAAATTATGCAAACCAATGTATGTATAATATTCTCAGATTATGGAATAGAAGATTTTTGATGTTTATTCATACTGTGAGTTATTCTTCTTGAGTTCTTGAAGAAACTTATCCGAACTTATCAAGGAATTCCTTGTGGCGTTCAATCGACTTATCAAACGGACTTCCATCACCGTTTGTGGCGTCTTCACCATACCAAGGTTCTTGCTTCGCTAAGCAAC
>JAFMPE010137444.1:0-10403 GCA_024759925.1 Ficus religiosa
TCAAATATGAATGCCGAGCGATGAACTAGTCGTTCACAAAGATCAAGGATTAGGCATCATTTGTCGTTCATTTTGTTGGGCCAAATTCTCACCCGAACCATGCTTGGTGAATTGAGGGGCCTCAAAGAAAATAAGACTAACCGGTCGAATGCGGTCATTCATCGTTCGCCACCCTGCCAAGTTAAAATCATTCGTTGGGCCGAGCCTAGATGCTTGAGAATACTTGATCAATCGAGTGCCGACGTTCATCATTTGTTTATAAAGTGGTCGTGATGACCCAATTATAGTGTTATGAGAAGATGAAGTCTGACCCCAACAGTAACAAATTTATCAAGTAAATTAAAAATTTATCAAATAAATAGTTCATTAGAATATTTAAATCATTTAGCTAGTAAATTTTTTATTTACTTGATAAATCCATTATTAATTGTAAATGTTTTAAAATATGTTATTTTACGATAATTTCCTGGAAATTTAAGATGTGATTTGGAGGATTGCAATGAAAGAATACACCTCTTGAATATTACCTCTAGAATATCTAACCTCTCCTATGTTAAGTTAAAGGTCAAGATAATATATATTTTCAAATTATCCTTGATTAGTCAAAAATACAATCCACTAGTTGCCACAGAAATCAATATGGGCCACCAATTGTCTCTAGTCACCAGCGCTAATTTCTGATTGTCATTCACCAGAATGTGTTCTACCAGATTATTTTTTTATTATTATTTTTCAATATAAAATAGTTGGCCACCTTCGGCACCAATCGCAAGAGAGTAATATGGTAGATTATTTCGAGTAAACTACATAATTATTGTTTTATATTCTATAAACTTTTTATTTCATTTTTATCGGATTATTTTTACATTCCACTGGATAATTTTTTTATATTCTATTGCAATACCGTGATACATTCTACCAAATTATTTGTTATATTATTATTATTATATCACATTTATTACCATATATTACAAGATTGATATGTTATTTTACCGGAATAATTATCAAATTCGTATAAAACACAACAATGTCACGATCGTCGACGGCAAGCAACAATCTCTGATATCCGCACGAGGAAACAACAACAATTGCTACATGTCTCTGATGCCATGGACTTCACCGACGATGGGCGCGTCGCAGATCTTCGAACTCCGACGCCAAGAACTCGCCAATGACAAAAATTTTAAAAACATAATAATTTAAGGATCAATCAAGAAATTCAGCTTTTATATACATCAATTAAAAAAAAAAAGTTTTATATACATCAATCTGAGTTGTGATCCTTCAACAGACCAAAACATTAAAATTTGCGGGAAAATTTGACCAAATTTGAAATCCTTGATTCTGCAAACTCATGACTAATCACCCTTTACATGCATTTACAGATGTCCACAAAATTCTTTGTCAACTTGAAGAGATAAAAAGAAAATCGCAAATCAATTATTTAAAAAACAAATATAACAAACACTTTTAGTCAAATCACTTTCCTCCTATTTCTCCGCCAATTACTAAACATGTATTGAGAAAAGGTACCAAGAGAAAAAGAATGTTTGTTAGATCCTTATGAAAGACTCTAATGCTATATATGATACGATGGATGAAAAATAGATAGGAATGAAGAGTAAAATATTTAGATAAGGGAAATTTAAAAAAAAAAAAAAAAAAAAGAAGAGATTTTTTTTTTTTAATGTTGTTTGGTAGAAGAGAAAGAAAGAGGGAAAAGAAAATGTCCATATAATGTATTTTACAATTGTACTCTCATATAAATTAGAATGATAACGAGGGATTAAGGTCAAAATAATTATTTTACATGTCACTTTCTTTTTTTTTTTTTTTTAACTTTTTCTTATTCTTTTTTTTTTTAAAGTTAGAAGGATTAAATTATCATGGATCTCATGGATTTACAACTTTCTTCGTTTCAATTTTCCACTCTATCAAGCATCCTATCCTTTCTAAAATCCCTCCTCTAGCTTGTTTACCCTTCTTTTTCTACCCTACCAAACACATGGCTTGATCTGCAGAGTCTTCTAGAAAATTGTTTTTGACTTTCTGAGTCAAAATCTGCTTTTAGAAGTGTTTGAATAATCTGTCAGAAGAATTTTGAGTCTCTAAAAAAACTTCCTGTCAAATCAAAAATTATAACTTCTAAAAAAGATCTTCTGAATAAATGTGAATACTTTGGATCATCATTTAAGATATACATTATATATTTCATTTCAATATTTTTTTATTATTTATTAAAAATTTAAATTCATTTTAACTTCAAAAGCTATTTTAAAGTATAGTTTCCAAACACTTACGAAAAATGACAGTTTTTGCTTTCATATTTCTACAGACTAAAAACGAAAACAGTAAATCTGTTGGCTTATAGTGCAACTGAGGTGATACAAAGTCTGGAAACAAGGTCGTTTCAGACTCTGCCAAGTAGTGCATTTATCATCTTGCTCCATTAAATCCCCTCATCTGAACCATACGTACATAAAATATACAAAAAAAAAAAAAAAAAATGACGGGACACAAATGGAAGGACGATTTTTTATAACAATAGTTATTTTACACGTGTTTAGACCTCCAATCTAAATCGTGCTTCTACGATCTAATTTTTTTATATTTTTCTTTAACTTATTATTTACACAGTTTTGCAACTCAAACTTTTAAAGCTCAAAACTTTATATAGACCAGTTCAAATGAGATAATTTTTTTTTAAAAAATTACATAGAATTTCAAGACGAACGAAACAGGCTACATATTTATTTATTTTTTTCGGAACACATTTCAAGTTTTTATAATTTTTAACTCAAGCAATTTAAACACCTTAATTAAACACACAGTCAATCCAAATCCAAATTTTATAATCCAAATCTTATAATCCAAATCTTACTACCAAACGCATGCTAGTGTCGAGAGCCAAAGTAAGGGCATCCCTATTCCTTGGGGGGTCGAAAATTAAAATAGATGTTGACATCCACAAATTATTTAAAAATAAAAGTTTGCTTTTACAAGTTTTGAAGCTTAAAATTTATAAATAAAATATAACATTTTTTTTTGGAGGACATATTTAATATATTGTTTTATTTTATTTTATACTCTAATATGTAATGAGATATCAAATATTACAATTGTCTTTTTAATGCATTATGCATTGAAGCACTACATAAAACATTTTAAATATATCATTTTCACACTTTTTTTTGGTAGAAAAGAAGAGACATAATCGATAAAAGCGAAGACTTTAAATAAGACTTTCCTATTATCATATCATTGATGGTTATTTTCACACTTTTTTGTCAAATAAAATTGTATATTGACATTTGTATCGGAGATTGGTGAGCTATTTTTTCTCCAATTGGACGAGTAAAATGATAAAAGACCACAAACTTCTTGATCTCATTTCTTTCTCCCACTCTTTTTTTTACTTTACGGAAACATCGTTAATACAATGGTTTGGGTTTGGTGCCCATCAAGTTTGACAGTTGGCTTCACCTCACGCTCTTTGTCGACCCTTGTTGAAGGCCAAAAATAAATGCATGAATAAATAATTTATCTTACAAATCTTTATCTTCACAACTACTAGTCTTGCTCTAAGGCAATGATTTTGTATAATTTTATCGAGTTCTCTAATATTAGGGGCGTAACTCTTTAAGGATATGCAATTTATGGTTAATTTTATAATTTTGAAGAATACTAGTTTGAACATGTTTTCTTTTTTTAATAACTTTGAACCTTTTCTCTCTCTATTAGTGCACAGCCTGAAGGCATAAAATAAACTTCTTAGACCTTTATCATCAGTTTACTACCACTGCTTGTTCTTTTTAAATTTGGGGATTATGGTGAAATCTAACTATTAAAATATCGCTAAATTTTACCTGTTGCAACATAAATCTTCACTGATTTAGTTGTTCTAGTAGGATTTAAAGGCTCGTGATTTATTTATTTATTTAATTATTTGAGAATGTGTCAAATTTGGATAGAGCCATAGCACTAATATGAAAGTAAAAAATAAAAGAGTGATATAAACAAGTTAAGCTTGCGTTTGGTTCATGTCCTCTTAGTTATTTTTAAGAGGGTCGCCCTACTTAGGTCAGCAGTTTTCTTATCGCTTTTGATTGTCTTGACTTGATTTATTATTATAGAAACTACTCACTATCAAAATGAAAGACGATCATTCCTTGTTTGAAAAGAAAGCTAACAAGAAAAAAGAAGAAAAAAAAAAACCAATTCCACAGGAAACAATTAAAATCGAGAAATTACACTTTACAGCATGTTTGTAAGAGTGAAATTATACTATAGCAATAATATTTTGGAAATAATTCAGGCATAATAATCCGGAGTTGGTTAGAACTTGGAAGACATTCTACTTGGTTTTCTCAAAAATCTGTGCAAGATGCCACAAATGGGGCGTAAAGCCATTCCAATTTTCTTTCATTTTCTCAAGTGCACTTCTGAGTTCTGACAACATCATTTTTATTCAAATTTTGAGAGAAATTGTGCCTCTTCAGAAACAACACCGAGGCTCGACAAAGGAACAAAGAAAATTGAGCTTTACCTTCAGGGTGTGTACAAAAGGAGGGAAGCAAAAACTTGGCACCACCCTGAGAAATACATTAAGCACTACTTTCAATTCCTAGGTTTTTACCGGTATGCTCCTGTGGGAAGATCACTTTTCTGCATTCAAAGAAAGAAACCTCTCCGCAAGGTCGAAAGGCGGTGGCACAGATGAGCACACAGATCCTCTCCACCATATTACAGTATTTCAATGACTGGAAAATAATGCCTGCGCTGTTAACACGAAGAAAATATTAGCAGGATTTGCATATAAAATGGAAGATCATATTTGAATGGAGAAAAAATAATTAAAAGTTTGTTTGTCTGGTCTGAAATCTGGAAGCAATTTTGTTTTTTAGCAATTCTGTCAAAGAAAACCTAACGACTTGGAGGGACCGATGAAACGTAGAGTTATTTCTGGTTATGACTTTTAAAACATGAAAAACCGAGTTCCATATCGTGAAACTGATAACTTTGGTGGTTTTATTCCCTTGCTAGGTATGCCATCATTGGTCCCCTACTACTAAGGGAGGGAGTCGGGGACTAGTGATTTTCAATCGGAAGGTTTCAGAAGGAAAGTGCCAGCAATAGAATGAAAATAATAGTAATGATAATGATAACTATGGAAGAAGAAAAATTCTGTTGTAGGATTTGAAAAACTAAATGGTAGGACATAGTTCTTAAACCATCCGATCAAAATCTGTAGTAGGATTTGAAAAACTGAATGGTAGGACATAGTTCTTAAACCATCCGATCAAAATTAAATATAGCTTTTACCATCAGATCAAACCAGAATCATCTTAGATTAAACAAATTCTGACAATTTACTAGAACGTAACAAATATCTGCAGTTAAAAACTCTGCCCTACAGGCCCAAAGAATTCTCCAAAGAAGAATAAAAACCTAAGGCACGCAATTCAAGCACAATAAAAATAAAACAAGTTAGAAACGAAGAAGAATTTAGGAAAAAGGTGCCACATGTACAAGATTTCGAGTAAAGAGATCAATAGGGAGAGAGCAAATGGACAGACCTATTTGGCGGCACACAGGCACTTATGTAGCAGAAATTGCTTTATAACCTTCTTTCTCCAGAAGTTTCGCTATGGAGATGTCTCCTGTCTTCACAATTTTCCCGTCCTTCTATAGTCCATTCATTAAAAAATGAAGTTAGAAGGTTAAGAATACATTAGATCACTTGTCCAACATTTACGACCGATTTTTAATAATACAACATCATGTTAAAACCAAAATTCACTTTAAACCATGTTCGTCAAACAAGCTACTGTGCCATGAACTGATTATAATTGAATAAGCCCACGAGCTGCATGCTATGGAAGTAACTTAACTAGATTGAAACAAAGTGGACATGAGACCTGTTTTAACCATGTTTCTGATTACTTTACCTAATCTAAAATTAGCTCACAAATGCGGGTGCAACTGTGCCAGTCTTGATTATGGTAATGAAGTCCCTTTTTTGTCTTCTAATACATTGAACTTGAATCTAAAAGTGAAAACAATCTCGCCCGGGGAACTAGGAGAAGGGTGGGGAAATAAAAGAAAGGAAAGACAAACAACCCTCTGAAAGGGGAATGACGAGATTCTCGTGGTGATGAGCTGTGAGTATCAACAAAAGGACTTTTAATAAAGTTTCTAGTGGCATTTAATGTCTCTTAAACTAATATCATTGCTTAAAATTGCACAATCAATTGCCCGCTTTGAGGCCCGCCTCACTGAAAGGCTATAAAAAATGGCCTTGAGGCCTACACCTCACGGGGGAAAAAAATTGCTTACGCCTCTCCCACTTGAGGAACAGGAATTTGCGCGCGATATTGTGGATATTTTCTAAAGGCCTAAGGCCGAAGCTTAAGGTTTCAGAAAAACAAAAAAAAAAAAAAAAGGCCCGTTTTTGTCCTTTTAAGTTAATGGGCCCATCTATGCTGCTTAAAAAGCTTGAAACAAAGACATTTTTCATGGCTGCTCAAGCAATATATATGAGGATGGGGATGACTTTTGAATTAGGAGTTACAACTGGTTAATTTTAGGGTGTGTTTCTTTCAGACTTCTTGTTGGACTAATTTCTTTTAGGCTTATTACTTATGAAATTTGTTTATTTTAGACTATTGATGATGTCAAGTATTGATTTATAACTACTACTAAATTTTTTATATATTTTTAATTATTTTATGGTGAAGTGTTGAGGCTAACACCTCAAAACGCGTTAAGGCTTACGCCTCAACTCAAAAAAAAGGAAAACGCCTTAATGCCTGATTGCGCAATTTTAAACATTGACTAATATGTATTGCATTTGCATACAAGAACCACATCACCATAATAACTTCATCAGAACTTCAATTCTACCGTACTCATATCATCACAAAAAATTTCTTGAAAAAAATAATACCCTGTTTGTCTTTGCACTTTCTTCTTCCAAACAAATAAACACTTACCATAACATGTATATATGAAGGCTTTATGAACTCCAATAGTCGTTGATAATGCGTAATCATCAACACAGAATTCTTTGGAGTCAGCAGCCCATTTACTGCCTTTGCCACATCACGAAGTGCATCAACATCCAATCCAGAATCAATTTCATCTAATATACACAATTCTGCTCCCAGAACCTGCAATCATGTGAAAGCATCCAATCCACGAACAGCGGAAAAATAAGTTTACTCAAACACAAAGAAAGAAATAACTAAACAAAATTTTAGTTCGTTCTGCTGTTTAAATTTAAGTGACTGTACTGTTTCACAATTTTCATACCGCAAGTTGTAAAATCTCATTTCGCTTCCTTTCACCTCCACTAAATCCTTCATTGACATTTCTATTGAGAAAGTCCGTCTTCATGTTCACAAGATCAAGTTTTGGAAATATGTAAGCATAGAACTGCAAGGATAAAACAGCATCTATGAAAAAATAAGCAAGTAAAAGATATAAGCATCACCCAAAATACAACAGCATTAAAACCTAGTACATATACAGAAGTCATAAAGCAAAATATGCGATGAAGGTTCCTATGCTGATAAAACAAGTAATCAAAATAATCACGATTGCCATTGTTGTAGCTCCCTAAATATATGCCTTTTAGATTGCAAGTAATTCGTGGTTATCTACTTTAACTGAATACAAGTGTATGTACTCCTGTACTGATTTCAGGGTTATTGATTTCCTTACATGGAATCATGATTACCCGTAAAAGTTCATTACAGCCAGTTCACGGGATGAAGTCTTATTTCTCAGTTCAGTACCTACGTTTTATGACAAAACAATAAGCTGTAAATAAGCCTATAACAATGCACCCGACCAGAAGATATATCAAGAAACAAATGAAATCACATCTAGAAAGACAGAAATCCACTATGCAAAACTACTTCATCCAGACTATCAAAATTAATCACATGAAACAGTTGACAAGCTTCTAAGAATCATATACCTCAATTGGTCCAAGCTCCGGCAGGCCAAGTTTCCGTCTCCGAGCATTGTAAGCCATGTTCAGAAAATCGATATTGCTCACACCTGGAATCTCAACTGGGGCTTGAAAACTCATAAAGAGGCCAGCCAGAGAGCGTTCCTCCGGCTCCATCTCCAACAAATCCTCCCCTTTAAACACCACACTGCCACCCGTAACTTCATAGTCTGGATGCCCAACAAGAACCTGCCATGCACTACCAACATGTCATCTTATCCAAGACTTAACTTCACATAAAATCATTATTAGAAACTAGTATTATAGCTTTTAAAATATCATCTTTTAACATATAAAATACTATATAGTCCCTTGGAAATTTTAATGTGACAAACAAACTTATTGTTAATTGAAAAATTAATCTGGGAAATCATTTCTCTTTGCCCTTTTAATTTTCTACGTAAAAATGTAATTCTTTTTGCCAACCTGTCCCATTAGATTAATAATTGCACAAAACTAATAATTTTTCAGCTAATTGATAAATATTTCTACTGAATTTATAAACTGAAAATTACATAAAATTCTATTTTTTTAAGCTAATTAACAAAATTTTCTACTGAATTTTTAAGCTAAAAATTTCAAATAGATACTAAAATTTTACAAGACCAGTTCAATCCTCGGAAAATCACCAACCTTAGCGAAAGTGCTCTTCCCAGAACCGTTCTTCCCCATCACGGCATGAATCTAAACAAACAGAGCAAAAATAATCAGTAATCAGACGGTGGATTTTGATAATCAGAGTTCAGGAATGGGAAATTGACGGTGGAGATTGACTGACCTCTCCTTCGTAGATGGTGAGATTGACGCCTTTGAGAATCTCCTGCTTGGATTCAGCAATGACGGCGGTCAAATCCTTGACTTCGAGGAGTAGCTTCTTCACACCGTCGCCGCCGGACGTTGACCGAGACTCGACGGCGGAGAGGCTGGCTCTGACGACGGAAAAGAGAGGACGGCGGTGGTTGGAGGGGGAACCGGAGAGAGAAGAGATTCTGGCGAAAGGAAGAGAAGAAGAGGGAGAAGAAGAAGAAGAGCAGAGAAGAAGAGAAGAGGAGTTGGTGTAAGGGTGAGGAAGGAGGGCTGGTACGGCAGCCATTGGAGAAGCTTTGGCTGAAGAAAAAGAAGAAAGATTGAGAAGCGGCATGAAAACGCCCATTTGGCAGGCACCGCTTTTTATGTCGAACGCTGGCGTTTTCAGCTATTTGTTGGGATTTGACTTTTTTTTTTTTTTTTTTTTCCCTCTTTTCTTTGACTATTTGTAAGGACGTGCCCGAATTTTTTGAATTTCACAGTTTACTGATTATTATTATTATTATTTTTAGAATTTTACAATAAGATAAGCTTGTTTTATCCTATTAATAGGATAAAAATTTACCGTAAAAAATTTTTATGGTCAAAATTAAAAAGATGGATCAAACTTATTATTAAACATCCACACGTGATGACATTGAAAAAAAAAATAGAAAAAAATATTTTTCTCCGTTGTCCAACAGACGCCAAGAAGTGTGAGGCGGAGGGACTTCCAGTGCTTAGACGGCGACGGGCGGCGAAGATGGTGGCCGGCGGCGATGGACGGCGATGGAGGTCGAGGTCGCAAGCGATGACGAGGAATGACGGCGAGGCACGAGATGCGGCATGGGGAGGAGCCCGTCGGCGAGGAGAACAACTACGTCGAGGTCGAGGTCGAGGTCAAGATTTTAGATCTGGATTCACCCACCCAAAGTCGTCCCCACGGAGGTGGTGTGCAGATGCGCTGGTGCCGGGAGAGATCTCCAACAGCGAGAGGCGGTGGCGGCGACTGGAACTGCGATGAAGATCACGGTGAACAGCGGGTGGAGGGAATCACAATGGCCGGATCTAGATTTTTTTTCTTCCGCCACTGCAACAATCACCGGCGACTCCACGACCTTCCTGTGGGGTTCACGAGCCGCTCCCACCTTGCTCGCGCCTCGGCCTCCCCACACCTTCGTTGCAGTCGACAGAGATTTGTGCTCGCTCGACGGAATCGCGTCGCGAGCTCGGAGCCCCTCGCCACGTGAGCCTCGTCGAGCTCCAGATCCGTCGCACCCTCTGTCGCTGTTCCATGCGGCCTCCGTCGCGGACCCATCGTCGGCCTCTACACGCAGTCGATGCCACCGGAAACTTGCCTTGGTCTCGCCGGTAGTGGGGTTTTTTTTTTTAAGGGTAAATTTTATTAATAGCACTTTTAAAATAAAATATATTAAATACAGCATCATTTTTTTTCCTCTTCATTTCTAACACTGTCACGTCAGCTTTGTGGGGCCCATCAGCATTAAATGAATACCAAAAGTCAAGTTTACCCTCACCGCCTCATCTCCCTCGCAGCCCAAGAGTCACTCTCCATCTAATAATTTCCCATTTCAAACCAGGC
>JAFMPE010137477.1:0-16646 GCA_024759925.1 Ficus religiosa
ATATTCTTGTGTTTTGGGACGATCCAAGGTGGAGATGAGTCCTGGTTGGCAGCAGAAAAAGTTGAGAGAGTTTTGTGTGCAAAAGGGCATTGTTATCACAGCTTACTCTCCTTTGGGGGCTAAAGGTACAGCTTGGGGAACAAACAGAGTCATGGACAACGAGGTCCTAAGAGAGATCGCGAATGCAAAGGGAAAAACTGTTGCGCAGGTATGTGTGTATGTATTTGCCAGATTTTATGGTAAGATCATTGAAAAGGTAAACAGCTTGCTTGAAAGTAGGTTTAGGACAATGCACTTAAAATCGAATCCTACCTTGTTCAATTATTATGGCCCAAAATTGGAAGACTATTCAATAATAAATCTTTCTGTAAATGAAGATTTGTCTGCGATGGGTGCACGAGCAAGGTGTGAGTTGTCTTGTGAAGAGCTTTAACAAGAACAGAATGAAAGAAAACCGAGACATATTCGACTGGCGGCTAAGCTCGGAGGAGTTGAAGAAAATTAGTGAGATTCCGCAACAAAAAATGTATGATGCACTTGATTTTACCCATGAAGAAGGCCCTTACAATTCTCCTCAGGAGTTCTGGGATGGAGAAATTTAGAAACTCGTAACAAAAACAATTAGTATGCTTTTTTATGAATAAAACTGATATGTGCAATTTGGTGGTTCTCTTGTTTTGCATAACTTTATTGTTATTGGATTGTACCCTTTCAAGTTTTTGTTTTGCTATTCGTTTAAAAAAATAAAATCAAATCAATTGCAAGGGGTTGGAAAGTGAAAGAATACTCCTTAAAGCAGACCTACTTTTTACTCAGGTATCCAAGGGTACATGGCCTTAATGGGGCAGATATGGAAGATAGAATATGAGTATGAAGACGGGTAAGGGGAGTAAAATTAAGAACCTACATAGGTGTGGGGGGGGGGGGGGGGGGGTGGGGGATGGGGGAAGCTTCCCCATATCTGCATCCTCCTCACTTGTGGGATGGGGGAAGCTTCCCCATATCTGCATCCTCCTCACTTATATTCACCGTTATAAAAATACATATTTATATTATGTTTATTTAAATTTTAAGTGTTTTAATGTTCTAGTTTTCATTATGAGTTCAATTTATAGATTCTTATAGTTCAGATTTGTTTTAAGATTTATGTTATGTTTGGTGACTCATCTCAACTCGAACTCAACTCAAAATTTTCATCTCAATTTTTGTCTTTTTCTAAAAAGTTAACAAAATTTATAACTATTTTTTAAAAAGTCAACTCAACTCAAACTTAAAAATTTCATCTCATCTCAAACTCAACTTATTCACTAAACGGACCCTTAATTTTTTTTTTTCAGTTACATTTGTAATTTTGTTGCTAAATTTTATGAGAACTTTGATGAAAACTTTACTGAGGTTTTTTTTATTTTTTATTTTTTTTAATTAAATGGTTAGAGTATGAGTATAACACTCCCGGTGGATATTATCCACCCCTATACCAGCATTAAAATTAGGCAAGTATGGTGGTGGGTATGATTGTGTAGAAAGGGCGAGTATAAGGTGAAGGAAGCGTATCCATCCCCCCCCCCCCGCCGGCTACTGTTCTACCCCTAAATTCTACAAAACTTTGACTATTTGTTAAAAAAAGAGAGAGAGAGAGAGAGAGAGAGAGAGAGCATCTACCCACAAATTCATATTGAAGTCTGCCACGATGCTTACAAACGGCCTGCTTAAAAGGATGATAGCAAACGATAATCAGCCAAAGGCTTTAAAAGAACGACAGCAAAACAAAGCTAATTACAAGCAACAAGAGTTCTGTCGTAGTTTTCCCCAGAATCCCCACAGAAATAATCCCCAGAAATCAACAGACAAGAAACCACACAAACAGGAACACACAGCACACCAATCTGAGCAACCTCTAACAGAGCTTCTTTATTGATCATGAATGCAAAGAACAAATCACTCTCTAGTCCATGAATCCCCTAGACAGAATTACAAAGCACAAGCCTAATCACAGAATAGAATACTGACCTCTTTCTTCTAACTAACTCCCTTTGATATTCTGTTACAAGTATTGTTACACAGGCACCATTAATCCTATACATCAATATTCCTATAAGCTCTTCTATCTGTCCTCTCGCTCAACGCCACGTCATGAGCTTCGGTTATTACAGTTAAATCCTGGCCAACATTTTACAACAAGTTCTTAAGTAGCTAACTGAGAACTAACTGAAAGACACGGCAATACACTTATTGAAAGAAAAACGACACAAGAAAGCCCATAACAGAATTGGCAACGACTACAAGAGGAGTGCATGCTATGCTCTTGCATTAGAGACTCCCTCTTCAAAAATATGCGACCTCGAATCCTCAATGAAAGGATTGCATGGAAGGGAGGTCTAGAGGAAGCACCAAACACTAGTAGAAATTAGTCATTAAGCGACATTAAATCTTTTCTGAGCTATGTCTAGACCATAGAGGTTAAAAGTACCGGTTTTTGATGTCGGTTTAAAAGCAACATTAAATGTATACTTTAGACGTTATTTTTTAAAAAACCGATGTCTATAGTGACTATTATTAGAAGTCACTAATAAAAAAACAGCGACGTCAAAGAATTTATAGAAAAAATAAAAACAAAATAAATCATAGCAAAATTTTTTCCTTACAAAATTTTTTTAATTTAAAAAAATTAAAATTGGATTAAATATTGCAAATCCCACGAATTTTTTTCCAAATAATAACGTCAAGAACGCAAAATTTTCCAAATCCAAAGCATTCATTAACCAAAACTAAAGTAGAAATCAAGACCCAAAAACAACCATAAATGAGGGAAAAAAATTATAAAATTACAAGATATAAATCCAAGATCTTATTAAAATTTAGAAAACACAAGTCAGAGTAAAAACAAAAAAACAAAAAAACAAACAATAGCACAAACTGATAAAGTTCAAGAGAAAAAACTTAGCCTAATATCAAAGTCTACAACCCACTTTGTTCAACGAGAAATTTATTTGAGGGAAAATCACCTATCATCTCAGCATTGTTCCTTGCAACTTCCCTGCTTGAACACCGACATTATGTCGCTTGAAATCTGCACAAAGAAAAGAAAAGAAAAGAAGAAGAAGAAAGAGAAAAAGAAAAAGAAACACAAGTCAGACCTACGTGCAAATTTCCATCTTCCACCAAAACAGAACACTTGATCCACACAAACCCACGTTCCAAAACTCGACATTTCAAAATCCAAATACCAAAAATCATATATATTTTCAAAAGATATATTCATATACACAAACCCACATTCTTCATTTCGTCGGTTTCATGAATTGTTGTGCAGCAGTTTGCAAAAGCCCAAACCTAGACAGACAGAGAGAGAACAGTAGTCATTAGTAGGACTAGCTGAAAATCCCAAAACAATTAATTGAAAATCTGAGAAATAGAGAGCAAAATGGTATTTGAAAAAGTAAAAAAACGCACGGAGATACATTGGGGGGGGGGGGGGGGGGGGGGGGGGGGTTGTGTGTCGAGGGAAAGGGGAAATGAGAACATCAGACCTGTAGAGAGAGGTGAACGAGTATGTGAGAGGAAAAAAAAAAAAAGAAAAGAAAAGAAAAGAAAAGAAAAGAAAATAAAGAAAGAAAAGAAAACTTTAATTATTTACCCCAAAAAAAATTTGAGGGTTATGATAGGTCTCAATTTAATTATTAAAAAATTATAAATTTGTTTTTCTTAAAAAAAGAAAAAGAAAAAAAAGACTTTATTATGTTTAGGATTACTAAGAGAGAATAAGTCTCAATTTAATTATTACAAAACTCTAAATTTGTTTTTCTTAATAAAAAAAGACTTTATAATGTTTATGATTAAATTTCTTAATAATCTTTAAATAGATAATAAATTGTTATTTTAGGTATAATCTAAAGGTAATTTTATGCCTGAATTCCTGTAAAATATTGAGCTTGATTCGCTTTATATCTACAAATTCAATAAACTAATGTGAATATATTTATATCATTCTCTCTCAACAAGAAAACGATGAAAGAAAAAATAATTCATTCAACTGATCATGAATATTATTATTAAGTGATATGACATGAATCAACCACTTGAAAAAAAAAAAAAAAAAAAAAAACTTAATTAAAGCATGCTAAAAATTGAAAAAGAAAAAAGAATAATGATCCTATATATGATCGAGAACAATATGAACTAATGGTCATTATAACAAAATTAAGAAAAGCTAATATCGATTGACATAGCTATTTACATTTACATATTTATGTCACTTAAATTTAACCTTAGATGTCGGTTTTAGAAAAATGAAGACAAATGCATCTGACGTTGCTTTGTTAAAAATGATGTTAAAAGCTTTTTAAATTGTCACTTTAGACGTTGCTTTTGAAAAAATGATGTTGTATTAGTGATGTCTAAATATTTAACATTATTTTATTAAAAATGATGTTAAAAGCTTTTTAAATGGCCACTTTACACGTTGCTTTTAAAGAAGTGATATTGTATTAGTGATGTTTTTTTCTACTTAGTAAAATATATATATATATATATATTTAAGCTACAAGTCGTTTCTCCAATTCCCTAAACAACATTGGTTGATACTAGTTCTTCCAAACATATTCCTCTTTCTTCTTCTTTCTTCCTTTCTCATTTTTTTTTTTTCCCCGTGGTTCCAACTTCTAATTTTCCTGTTCTCCATTGGCATATTTTGGTCTCTTGAAGTTGTTCCGACCACAAAGAAACTTACTAGATATTTATTTTTAACCACATGAGAAAATCTAAATTTATTAACCAAAATCAATTTAGAATTATTTGATTGGTGAAGTTGGAGTTCAAAAATATCCTAGTATTTCACTTGTGATATAAATTTTAGAAATTTTTTGCAAATATTAAATGAGTACTTTCTGATATGCAAGTAAACGTGTACGAAATCACAATATTTGACAAATTAAGCATAATGCTTGATTTTCTAGTGATCATCAGTGCAGAAAATCAAAATTGTCAATTTATTATACAGTTTATTAACCTAAGCAACTTAATGATCAAAATAATTATCAACGACATGATCAGAAACACCGATTTTTATGTGGATGCCTATATAGAGGAAAATCATAAGACAGTAAAATTTGAAGATCTTATTTTGTTATAAAAGGGTCTTATATGGACACTATAAAATTTCTCAACCCCTCTCCCCACGTCATTAGACCAAATATTCTTAAGCAAAAACATTAGTTGTTCCCTCTCTTTCGGTTACAACAAAAATTAAAAATTAAAAAAAGAAAACAAGAAAACAAGAAATTGAAGTATTTGAAAAGCTTATTGGAATGTTAAGTATGTTTTTCATCCAATACAACATAAAATTGCAGTTAAAAAAAAAAAAAAAAAACTTTACACGAGAGTCTGTATTACATTAATTGTTAATCAAAACGCATTTGAAAATTTGTTTGAAGTTATTTAAATAAATGATGAGAAATAACAAATAGTGTCAGAAGGACTAAGGATATCCCTATTTAAATTGACACCCTTTTAGCTACTCATTTGGCATCAACCTCCTCACTTAATATTATTAAAAATAAAAAGAAAAAGAAAAAGAAAAATAAGGTCTTCAGTTTGTTTGAAGATATATAGATCAACCACCAACATTATTAGAAGTTAAAAAAAAAAAAAAACATTATTAGGAATAGGTTAGTTAATTTAGGAAGGGTGTACATGGAGTGCTTACATACCCAAAAAAAAAAAAAAAAGGTAAAAAGAAAAGGAAGGTCTTAAATTTGTTTGAAAATATACATATCAACTACCAACAAAAAAAAATTCAGGACTCATGTTTTTTGTGGTGGCTACGTTTTGTAAATTTGAGACTTTTAAAAAATTGGGCTTCCACTTTAAAATGTCAACATATGAGGTGCAGTGACTCAATACTCTTATATATATATATATTACTATTGTTATATGTTTATGATATTGCGCGTGAATCTTTTTTTATCTTTAACACACCTCCACAAGATGATACATTCTTTAGAGTCACTAATTTTTTTATTGCAGAGATCGAACCACTCATTTAAATTTTTTGATTTTGATACTATGTGAAATTTGAAACTTCTAAAGTATTGAATTTCTATTTTAAAAGATCAAGCATGTTAAATAAAAATGAGTCAATATATGTACACTCATAACTCTGTTGTTGTTGTTATAGCATGACGAAATAAGATTTCTATTTACTCAGAACAGTCATAGTAATCCTGACAAGAGAAAAATCCAAAATCAGTCGTCAATTTTGAATGTTTATACAAGACTAGTAAGTAATATACCCAATACATATCAAATCAACTTTGAGAAAGAAGCCTTCTACATTTAAATTGTTGATTAAAGTTTCTTTTAAAAAAACGTGGTACTAATTTACAAACCACCAACAAAACCTTTTTGTACGTAAACAGATAGTCATCTAATGTTAAGACCACGTCATGTTGTTATCTCTTAGGCCTAACTCCGTTCTTTGATTATATATGTACACAGCAGCAACAACTATAATATATAGACATTAACCTTAAGCTATGTGAATTGTCATTTTTTATCGATTAAATAATATCATATCAATTAAAATTAAAAAGACAGCATCTATCAATTATATAAAAGGATGACAACTCACTGTTATAAGAGTTGATATTAGAATTGATGTATCTGACATTATATATATATGTATTCTTTTTTAACTGACATCTTTTTAAAATGGCATGTCTAATTTTTTTTTATACGTTATTATGACAACCAATTGATTCTAGTGTATAACAATTTTCAGTATACTTTTTCTTTACACCAATAGTTCCAATTAAGGTTTCAGTGGTGCTCCTAGTGCTGTTGGTTGTGGCTACAGTATCAGTTGATGCTCGTGCAGACCTTTCTGAGGTTTCTGCTGAACCTGAATCTGCGGGTACTCAACTTCTTCTTCTTACAATCACCACTAATAATATTCATCCCTTCTTTTTTCTCTTTTTTTTTTTTTTTTTCTTCCCCGATCTGGGCACACATATATATAATTTTCTCACTTTTTATATATATGATATGGTGATAGGAATATGGCCAAAATTCTGCTCTACGTGTGAATGCAGAAAGGAATCCGGCACCATCAAGTGCTACCGCTCGGAATGTATGGTCGGTGGACGCCCCTTAGCATGCGGTTCAAGTTGTACAGCTTCGATTCCACCGATCTGCGTGTGCACATAGGAGGTCGAGACCTGCACCCCAAAGCAATGCCCCCAGAACACTCCTCCCAAGCTTGAGAATCTCCTCAGCTTAAACCCAAACTATTAAATAAATGCAGCTGCTATACACACACACACACAAAAATATGAATGTATGTATGTATGTATGCAGCCCGTTACGCTGTGTTATAATCTATGTATGTGCTACTTATGTTCCCCGAGTAACTAGAAAACTTGGGCCAGGTTGAGCTGCCCAGCCTTAATCACTGATGTTGAGGCTTTTAACAATATTATTATTGTTATATTTTTGCGACACAGGACTTGTCTCCCTTTTAACCCTTGACACGCCTCTATAGGATGATACACTTTTTAGAGTCATCTATCTTATATTGAACTTTCATTTTAAAGGGCCAAACATGTTAATTGGAGTAACTTAATATATACTATTTCAACTCTATTGTTTTTATATTTTTATGAATTTGTACATATATTTTTTTAACTCTTCACATGTTGCATGTGAGAAAGAACAGCCATAGCAATTATCCAAGAAAAAAATCCAATATCAGTCGTCAATTTTGAATGTTTATACAGGGCTTAGAAATATGCCCCATACACATCAAATCAATTTTGAAAAAGAATCTTTTGGATTTTAAATCGTACGTTCATTAAAGTTTCGTTTAAAAAATTTGGTACTCAATTACCAACCACCAACAAAACCTTTCACATGCATAAAAATAGCTAAACTTATGTTTTGTATGTAAACATATAGTCAATCTTATCCTAAAGGCCACGTCATCGCCTAACACTGATGCTGTTATCTCTTAGGCCTAACTCCATCTATGATTAATAATAATAATAATAACAACAACAACAACAATAATAATATATATACACATTAACTATAATATCAACTTTTAAATATCAATTTACATATGAGTTGGTTTTTTTTTAATCGATTAAATAATTATCATATCTATATGATTAAAATAAAAAGATAGCATCTATTAGTTATATTAAAAGATGACAACTCACTGTTACAGGAATCGAGATCAAAATGGATGTCTCTTGCATTGTATACATACACATATTCTTTTATCTAGTACTCTGTTAAAACTACCTGTAGTTTTTATGCTTTATTGCAACAACTAGTTGATGCCAATGTGTGAAAATTTTCAGCAAAACTTGTTATTTGTATTAGTAGTTCTAAATATTTATGTTACATGATTTTAAATAAAAAGTCACTTATAAATCAACTATAGTAGTTATAAGACGCTAAGCCCACATTTGACATCTAGGTTTAACTCCAACTAAACTGTACTTTTTCATCTTAATTTTTGTCTTTTTCTGAAAAATAAACAAAATTTATAACTAATTTTTAAAAAATCAATCAGCTCAAACTTAAAATTTTCATTTCATCTCAAACTCAACCCAAATACCAGACAAAAATATTACAACCGTCATACATATCCGGCTGCCATATTGGAGATATTTCAATGTGTTTACGTGTATATATATATATGCCCTAGGAATCACCTAGTTTCTCACATCCACTTCACACCAATCAAGAATATCACATCCCAAAACAAAATGGCTTTCAACATTAAGGTTTCCGTGGTGCTCCTCGTGCTGTTGGTTGTGGCTACAATATCTGCTGATGCTCGTGCAGACCTTTCTGAGGTTTCTGTTGAACCTGAATCTGCAGGTACACAACTTCTTCTTCTTACAATCACCACTACTATTATTGATCCCTCCTTTTTTTTTTATTTTTGCCCCCGATCCGGGCACACATATATATCATTTTCTCACTTTTTACACATATGATATGATGATAGGAATATGGCCAAAATTCTGCTCTACGTGTGAATGCAAAAAAGAATCCGGCACCATCAAGTGCTACCGCTCGGAAAGTAAGGTCGGCGGATGCCCCTTAGCATGCCGTTCAAGTTGTAAAATTTGTACAGCTTCGATGCCACCGATCTGCATATGCACATATGAGGTTGACACCTGCACCCCAAAGCAATGCCCCCAGAACACTGCAACTAAGCTTGAGAATCTCCTCAGCCTGTACCCAAACTATTAAATAAATGCAGCTGCTATATATATATACACATATATTTATATATATGTACGTATGCAGCCCATTATATTGTGTTATAATCTATGTATGTGCTACTTTTGTTGCCCGAGTCACTAGAAAACTTGGACCAGCTTGAGCTCCCCAGCCTTAATCACTGATGTTGAGGCTTTTAATTAAATAAGTGAAGCTCATCTTTCAAACTACTAAAGAAGTTCTCAACTTTTGTCTACATTACGTGTCTTATTAGTTAATTAATTGCTTAAAATTGTTCATGGATTCAAAATAAAATGTTACACCTAGGGTGTTTATCGAATATGTAGATTTGCTCCGTCCAGTCTAATTCAACAGATTGGATTGGATTGAGAGACTAACAGGTTGGTAATGAGATAAGATTTTGTTAACTCAAAAGTAATAAATTGATGGTTTACAATCCATGAATTCTGCAAATCTGAATGAAATGGAAGTTGGGCTAAAACAGTAAAATGAGCCGAATGAAATAATATGTCCACTGGAAAGAGAAAACAAATAAGGGCATGGGTGCAATATCGCAATTTTAGAGCTCCCAGGCTTGGAATTTTGAGTAAGTCTTAAAAAACTAAGGGGATATGAAAAGCGAATATATATAAACAAAAACTAAGCTCATTTTAAGTATAAGTAGTGATTAAGTTTAGTTGTACTTGGGTAATTAAAATAAGTTTAAGTTGGCAATATAACATTAACTGCATGTATATATAGTTAAAATGGAGACATGACAAATGAGTAAGAAAACTTGTCATATCTTAGTTTAATTAAAATGATTTGAATGATTTTCAGAGATAAAATGGAAACTCCAACCAGGCAAACTCAAGTTAAAAAAAGAATCAGTGGTGTTTTCACCTTCCTCTAATCAAATATATGATGCGATAAAATGTATAATGCACTTGATTTTACCCACGTGGAAGGCCCATACAAGTCACATCAGGAGTTTTGGGATGGACAGATTTAGAAACTCGTAACAAAAACAATTAGTATCCTTTTTATGAATAAAACTGATATGTGCAGGTTCGGGCTTCTATTGTTTTTGATAATTAATTGTTATTGGATTGTAACAAGTATGTATTGCTATTTCAATTTTATATACAAATTCAATTGCGAAGGGTTGAAAAGTGAAAAATACTCCTAAAAACAGACTTACTTATTCCAGTATGTAAAAAGAAAAAAGAAAAAAAAAAAGGGGTAATTCTTGGTAAAAATCTGTTTCTAATTTTACAAAACTTCGGAAAAACTTCTTAAAAAAAATCATTTACCCATGTATCCCTATTAAAATCTGCCTCTGATGCTTACAAACAGCCTCCTTAAAAGGCAAAACAAAGCTAATTACAAGCAACAAGAGTTCCGAAGTAGCTAAATGAGAACTAATAGAAACACATGACAATATACTTATTGTTGAGATGTGAAGACAAATCATTCAGAGAGCCCCGAGCCACGGCGCCAAAAATCCAAGCCGCTGCACCAATTTTGGCAGAGTGTCCCAGGCAGCAGTGCGAGAAATCCAAGCCGTGGTGCCATCGGGATTTTGCGATTTGGGCACAAAATCGCAGTGCCATGGCACCAATTTTTGAGGCCGCAGCGCCACGTCGCACACAAGCCTATTTTAGGGCTTTTTTTCTTTCATTTTTAAAGATGTCTTTTGAGGTGAAAAGCTAAGGTTTAATATTGGGGGCTGAAAACACTGAGAGATTGAGAGAAAGAGAGCGGGAAACATAATTGTGGGTGTGTGTAGAATGATTTTCTCCTGTAATCTGTAATCTCCTTCATCATCATATAGTGGAATCTAAAATGACGAAAACAGGACGAAGTCACATATTTGGATGAACCTGTATAAAATTTGGTGTCTCTCTTGTTTTTAATTTCTTCTGCAATTTAGGTGGTTTTTTGAATTAGGGTGCTCCTAATTCCTAAAGAAGTGCATGCTTATGCTCTTTGATTTATTCCAGCAATACCTGGAATCCCAATTCCTGGACTCCCAATCCCAAGATTCCCAATCCGTACACCTCCAATCCCAGGAATCCCAATTCCTAGACGTCCAATCCCAAGATTCCCATTCCGTACACCTCCAATCCCAGGAATCTCACTTCCTGAACTTCCAATAACACCTGGAAACCCGGGAATCCCAATTCCTGGACTTCCAACAATAGTGAAAACCCAAAAATTCCACCACCTGGAATTCCAGAAATTCCACTACATTGACTACCACCATGAAGATGTCAAAATTCTCCCTCGTTGGAGCAGAACAATCCGCGAACATTATATTTAAGCGCATGTACGCCTATATATAAAGATATTAATATATATATATATATATATATGTATAAAGTACTTTATGTCATGGAGATAGTATTAAACCTATTCAGCTAGCCAAATCTTGAATTTAGGCTCTATGTTGTCAAAAGTAAGTCAGCGTCGCTTTGATAGTTTTCCTCTAGCTACTACTATATATGTATTTGAAAAGAGGAATTAGCGCTATCACACCATGTATACCTATTTGTAATCGGTATTTTTTATTATACTAAATAAAGTATTTTCTAGTTTGTCTTTGTGTTATATTGTTCTACGTTAATATATGTAGGTAAAAATGAGTTCTTCATTAGCTAATTCAAGGTTCGCTCAAGTGCGTAAGTTACGTATGTATTCTATACACGCACGCACACACACACACACATGCAGTATCTATGTCATCTATATCCCATCAATTTCGCAATAATATTTCTAAAATACCGTGATATTTTAACATGATAGAAGTCTCACTCTTTAGCATCTCAAAGGATATAATTCCTATTTATGAAAACTTAAAAAAAAAAATTAATGGAGTGGAGGAACAAAAGCTTCCACTCAAATTTACTGAAGAAAGAGGGAAAAAAAGAAAAGAAAAGAAAAGAAAATTAGAATATAATTCAGCCTATCAATTGCAAACGAACAAAAAAATTTCCTTCCTTTATTTAAAAGGATGAATGATGGATTTGATTCCCAAAAGGTATTGATTTGATAGAAGTCTCACTCTTTAGCATCTCAAAAGGCATTACTTTTTTTTTTTTTTTTTTGGGGTTCCCTTCCTACATGTTATTTCATTATATAATGTATAATTATTATTATATATACATGTATATCAAAAAGCGAATTTTTTTTTTGGTTCATTTTTTCAATGGTTGACAAATGACAGTTTTAATGCTCGTTATGTGACTTTTTTTTTCAATTTTTTTTTATTTGTCTATTTCGTATGCGCTTTTGCACATGCTACTTACTTTATTTATTTTTTCCGCACGTGTTTGCGCATGCTATGTAACTAGTGAGATAAAAGAAACAATCCTTTATAGATGGAAAACGGATGAATTTGATTAATTAATACATCTTGAAATCTTTTCCTTTAGTAGATGAAGTTTTATAAGCTTTTTTTGTCCCCCCTTTGGATCAGTGATTATGCCTTTGGCTTGTTATTCAACTCCTCCAATTCATCCCTATCTTGAAATCACAGTCTTCACTTCTTTCTAAACGAGTGTATAATTATTGAGTTTCTTTCATGTCTTTTCAATTTAGCATTCCAAACCTCTTCAACATATCTGACTGTATTTGAAGAGGGCCCATAATTATTTTAATATTTGTTGTTATGTAATTTCTTGATTTGATAAGTGTGAATACTCTTACATAAAAAATTAAGATATAGATATTGCTTTCATACTCATATTTCTGGTTTACTAGTTTGAACAGTATAAAATAGATAAATAAAGAAATAAAATAATTCCTTTTATATCTAGTAAAAGATACCTAACCACGACAATACTGCTCATAGTAAAAAGGACGGAAAGTTCTATTATAAGATATTTGCATTAATTCTGCGAGTTTATTAAATTTAAATTGTCAATATCCTAACAATACTAAAAGAGCAAGTATACCTTGTCTTGTCATCCAAAATGGTTTCTTAATATTGTCGTTTTTCTAAACTTTCTTGCCGTTTATTTAGAAACAATAAACTCCTTTTCTAGACTTGCTATCACAAAAAACAACAGGTCCTTCTTTGGACTTTTGTAGGGTAGGTGAATCCTGAATCCCATCGTGGGCAAAATTTTTTTTCCCCCCTAACAATATTAAAAGAGCGGTTTATGAGATGTACTACTCATCCTTGGTCGTCCAAAATAGTGCCCATGAGTTTAATTAAATGCTCTATTTTGTATATAATATTATGTTTTATTATTGCAACTTCTGACTAAAAAGAGTCTATTTTCTGAAATGTTTCACCATCACAATCCATTCATCTTTTGTCACAATTGCTAAATTTCAAGTGACAACAAGCCGTCGCAAAAAACAATTGCAGTGACATTCGGTTTAAAAACGACTGCATATTGTAGCGATGACTTGTTGTTGCAAGTCATCAATTATTAGCTACGACAACTGTCGTTGCTAATTATGTTAATTGTAGTAGTGATATATTGTATCATATTTTATTATTACATATTCTCATTAAAATGAGTTTATTTTATAAAAGGTTTTAATCATTCACAATCTATTCGTCTTTCGGTTGCAATTATTTAAGATAACTCTATTTTATGAGAGGTTTTAATAATTCACACTCTATTTATCTTTCAGATGCAATTGTTCAAGGCAACTCTTTAATATTTAAACAATACTTATAAGTGTATTCATGTATTGTTTAGTTTCCAATCATTCAAAACAACTATGGGAGAATTGTATTTTTGCTTGTAAAATTCGTATGTTTATATGTTTATAATCGGTATGCATTAATCTTTCACTTTCTCTCTATATGTATATAAATCTTAATTTGTTTTTCTCTAAGGCGAAAATACACCGACACAAACATCTTTGTGGATATAATTCTCTCACGCACACAAGCTCAGAGAAGACCTTAAAATATGTGTGTGTGGAGAATTAGAGGAAATTGATATTTTCTTACTAAAAATGTTATGGCTGTTGTTTTACTCATCTACGATTTGAGATGTTTAGAACTACTATTTTTTGAAAACCTCACTACAAAAAAATATTAATTATTTATTTTCTTAACTTTAGATCCGTACACAAATACTAAACTAAAGATATTTGATAGTTTTTATTAATCTATATTAATAATAAAATCTACCATATGAATTATCACAATATATATAGATATAACATGTGAAACGCACGAATACAAACTAGTCATACAAAAAACAATAATAAAAATAAAAGAATCTATTATCTAGCCTAAGAAAGCTTAAACAATATGGATAAAAGTCTTCGTATGCCTTCCACGAAAAATCTCATTTATCTAATAATACTCCTTTTAGATTAGAGTTACAAATCAGCATAACTAATACTAAGTAAATATATCAAAATAACAGAGAGAGAGATAGAGCCAAACAAAACAAAAACAAAAACAAAAACAAAAACAAAAAAGAAAAAAAAAAGAAAAAAAGAAAAAGTTAAATATAATACAACTCAAATGAAAGTACGACTGTACTTGGTCCAAAACAAATTCCAAGAAGGTCGTATATCTTTTCTTTACCATAAATTTTTTTTGTAAAATTTCTTTTCATTTTTAAAATAATAATAAAAACATACGTGTAGGGCTACGGAGGATGGAAGATTACACTCAAGGCTTCAGCTCTTGATAATGTTATTACTTTTACGAAAAAAATTTATACAAATTAGTTGACCGTGTGAAAGAAAAAAGCTTAACCAATTATTATACTAATGAGAACAACTTATGTAAATTCGTTGACCCCAATCACGGATCTAGCATTAGAATACAGAACAGACAAACATAAAGACGTTATTGTAGACGTGAAAATCCACAGTCAAAATAAAAACAAGTTAATTATTCAGAAATAAGAGTTAGTCGTTAATTAGGGCTGTTGATCATTGTAAGTTGAAATTTTATGGTAAGCATTAGCGATCATAAGGTAAATAACAGTAAAGAACAAAAAAATAGTAATTATTAATAATAACAGTGCAATTTATATAGGTTCACTGTAAAATAAGCTTAGTTCTATGGATCTGAAGTTTTGTCAATATATATGAAAGCGAGTAAAAGAGAATTAGTGAAGGAGATAAAGAGTGCTCTCATCTTCTCCCCTAATTGGTGCAATAGACTTGATGTCTTATTTATAGAATTAAGCCCTTCACTATATGCATTATTCCCAACCCCATTTGTTTTCATTCTAGATATCTTTTTGTTTTCAAGAAGGAAAATTTTTTTATACATCTAAACGCCATCTTATTTTAAAAATAAAATGACATTATAATTTTAAACAAGAAAATTTTCCATTCTGAAAATATATATGCGATCCAAACAAGGACTGTAATGTTGCTTCCACCCAAGCTTGCGGTTTTGTCTTTATTTTTTGTTGTTTATTTATTTATTTTTGGTAATACAATCAAGCTGAGTTTGATTGATGACAAATCCACACCTGAAGTTTGTTCGTCAGATTCTCACCAATTTAACCTCTTCCTTTAGAAACGGTGTTCGCTTCTTCAATGTTTCAAAATTTTCTAGTGCTTGTTTTTTAACTGTTTCCTCTTCTTTAGTAGTCTTGAAGTTGTTCCCACCACAAAGAAACTTATTATATATTTATTTATAACCAAAACCAAAATCAAATTAGAATTCCTTGATTGGTGAAGTTGGAGTTTAAAAATGTTATAGTATTTCATTTGTGATATAAATTTTAGAAATTTGTTCCAATTATTAAATTAGTAAGATCATATGCAAGGAAACGTGTGAAATCACAATATTCGACAAATTAAGCGTAATGCTTGATTTTCTGGGTCTACAAATCTACTTTGATTGCCAGTGTAGAGAATCAAAATTACCAATTTAGTATCCAATTTATTAACCTAAGCAACAGAATAATCAAAATAATTATCAACCACATGATCAGAAACACCGATTTTTATGTGGATGCATATATAGGGGAAAATCATGAGACAGTAAAATTTGAAGATCTTATTTTGTTGTACAAGGGTCTAATGTAAATTATAAAATTTCTGAACCGCTCACCCCATGGCATTAGACCAAAGGTGCTTAGGCTAGAGATCAAATATTACTTCGACATTAGTTGTTCCCTCTCTTTGGGATTAAAAAAAAAAAAAGAAAAAAGAAAAAAGAAAAAGAAATAGTTGAAAAGCTAATAGGAAGCTGTTAATTATGTTTCTCATCCAAGACAACATAAAATTACAGTAACAACAAAAATAAACAAAAATAAACCAAAAAAAAAAAAAAACTTACACAAGAGTATATGTACATTAATGGTTGAATATGTTTTGAAAATTTGTTTAAAGTTTTTCAAAAAAATATGCGAAAGAGTAAATAGTGTCAGAAATGACGAAGGATATACCTATTAGATTGATACCCATTTAACTGT
>JAFMPE010137478.1:0-22370 GCA_024759925.1 Ficus religiosa
GGGATGGGGGGCGGGGGGGGGGGGGGGGGGGGGGGGGGGGGGGGGGGGGGGGGGGGGAGGGGGGGATTGGTGTTTGGCATTGGGTTTTGAGTTTAGATTTGTTGGGGGTTTGAGAGCTCAGTGTGAGGGAGGGGTCGAGCTCGACGACGACATAGATGCCGGGGTTAGGTTGAGGGGGGGGGGGGGGGGGAGGAACTCGGTGACGGTGAAGGCAGGCATTGGATCTATGGGGGTGGGAGAGGGAGGAAGGGAAGGCAAGGGGGGCCTGAGTTTGAGTTCAACTCTCTCTCTCCCTTTAAATATTTTTAATATGAATAAGGGTATTTTTATCTTTTTAAGATTAATTGAGCATGACTTACATGAATCATTTTATTAGAAATTTAACGGATGTGGACGAAAATGACTATGATAGCCAATATTTTAAAAGTTCAGGGTTTTATTAACAAAAAAAAAAAAGAAATATGAACCAAATCGTTACCTTTTAAAGAGTTCAAGAATTATAAATCAATTATTCATTTTATTTCATTTTTACTTGGTGAAGATATTCTTTTTAAAAAAAATTTTGGCTTTTGGTGTGCAACCAAACGTCCGTTTTCTATAGAGTGACGTGTCCAAATTTTAGTGGATGGACAGACATTGTGGACAGGCATTTTGGACGGAGGATTTGGGACCGGGTGTAAGAGGGGAGGTGAGCCAATGGTTTTGGAAATAGGGCCTTTGTGGGTTTTCACTCCAAAACAATCCAAAAACAAAACCTCAGGCTGTTTTCTGGTTTCTCGAGGCATGTTATAAACATTTTTAATACTGCCGGCTAAACCATCCACAGTTTCCTTTTGCTTTTCTTATTTTACATTGCTACCCTCATATTTTTGAAATTTCTAAATTATGAGCCCAAACTAGTAGCAAAACTTCATAAAAGTACTATAATAGAATTTACCTTGGGGCGAAATTTTGGTTTTCTTAGCAATTAAGTAAAATTTTGGTTACCAAACCATCTGGTTTTTATTACAAACATTATCAAGTGCATGGTTCTTGCATTTCATTGGTTATATCTCTCTCTATCCAAAACATCAATAGTTTTTAGAACGAAGAAATGACCATTTGATTGGAAAAATGTATTACTCTTTATCATTTGATACTATTTGTCAAATGATGAATACATATATATATATAACTATATTTATGGAGAACTTTCCTATCCGGTATTACCGGAGTGCCGAACTGAAAAACTTCCTCTCTTTCTCTCTATTTCTCTCTCTCTCCCGTGGGTTATACTGCTCTTTCCCTCAAGTTGTGTCGGTCTCTTGTGTGAATTATACCGCCAGACGAAAAAGTCACCAGACGAGAGATATTTTATATATATATATATATATACCTAGTAGTTTTTCTTTTTCATGCTTCTAGTCTTCAACGCATTTCATCAACAACCTTTAAACTAGTCCAATTAAGATAAGATATTCTATATTTGTTCCACTTTTATTAATACGAAAGCCACTTACTTAAGTCTAGTTGTTAGACCACTAATTGATGGTCTTAAATAAAATGAATTATATGCTGTAGAATTAAATTCTGTTAAACTTAGCCATTACATCAAACATGTCCATTAAATTAGGAAAAAAAAGACTTGTTTTATTTGTGTATTTAAGTTTTAATTTTCAAGGTAGCAATTGATCCCTTCATTTTTTTTAAGGAATATAATCCCTTCTTATTCTCGCAGTTGCTTAAATCTTTAAAATTAATTTTAAAAGCATTACAATGCCACAAATTTATTAATTTTGCAGCAAATGTTTTAAAAGAAAATTTATTGTGGGGGCCACAATGATTTTTTATGATGCAAGACCTACGTTACTTCATGTTAGGCCTCGTTTGGCATTCGAGTTTAAATTCAAAATTTTCATCTCAGTTTTTGTCTTTTTCTAAAAAATTTTTGTCATTTTCTGAAAAGTCAACAAAAATTTTCAACTCAAACTCATTCACCAAACGAAGACTTAGACTTTTATTGTAGATGTAAGTGTATATTAACTGGTGATTATTACACACCTGCTTTAATCACAAGATGTAAAATTTGAATAATCTCATTCCTATGTTAAAAAGAAAACTGTTAGACTTCTTGTTTATTTTCTTCCTCATTGCTGTTGTCTCATGTAGAAAAATGAAGAAATTAAAAATAAATTTAAGAACAGAACAAATCAGGTAGAGTAAATTAGTAAAATAAGTCAATCATCTTTTTTATTTATTAAACAATCTTTCAACAATTTTTATTAATAAAATTTATTTAAAACGGTCGAGAATAACCGGTTTTTAGTGTTTCAGTATTTAAATAAAAAAAAAAAAGTAACTTTTCTAATTTCAATTTTTAAAGTTTTCAAATCTTCCCAGGTCTCTCTGGAGAACTCAAAACAATAGGGACTAAAATATAAATAACTTGCCGTGGCTTTGATTTTTGTAATTTATGGAAGAGTGCTTTTTTATTTTTTATTTTTATTTATTTTTATTTTATTATTACTTTTATCCATTCTTTTCTTTCTGAAAGGACTGTCTCTGTCTCTCTCGCTTGTATATGGAAGTTGAGAGCCTACGAAATCGAGAGGTATGAAGTTGAAGCTTCAAAATAAACAAATATTCTTCCCAAGACCTGGCAATATCTCCCAAGGAAATTCGAAATTCAATCCTTTTCACAATCTGGGTTAGTGCGTATTCTTCTAAATCACTTATATTTTGATTAATAATTCCTAAACTTTTTTTTTTCCTCGTTTTCTTAGGCTTTTTTTTTTTTTTTTTTAAGCCTGAATAAGCTAGTATTTTTTGATTTTTTCTAAACTCAACTGCATTTTTGGTTATTATTAAGTGGTAGCCAAGCTTCTAACTGCAATTTTCACTTCCTGAATTAACTTCATTGACTTTTTTTCTTTAGATGATCTGCCTATTTTATTTTATTTTTTTCACTAGATTTGAATCTGATTTTGGTGGGTACACATATATATTTTTTAGATGGTTGTTGGAAAAGCAGGACCTGAAGCGGAATAGTGGATCGATGAAAAACATGTTCTGTGAATATCTCTGATGATCTGGAATGTAAAGAACATGAGAAAGTTTTTATTTTAATTTTTTGGAAACATGTTTTGGGTTACTGATTTTCACTATGTTTTGTTTGTTCTTTTGTTTGTTTTTTTGTTTTTAACGAATTGATGTTAACTTGTTTAGTTCTTGTTCTTGTTTCTCTAGAGGATTCCTTGTCTTCTCTTCTTTTGTATTCTTTTCAGTATCAATAAAACTTGTTTATATATATATGTGTATACACATACATAAAGTCTTTGAAATTCTTACGCTAATGTATTTCCTAACACTATGATGCATTATTCCAAGATCCTTATAAGTCATACGTTAAAAAAGATAAGGTTTCCTTTTTGAAACTAGAATCTTAGGACTTGGTATTCATAAAGAAGAAGTATATTTTCCGAAACAAGAGGGAAAGAGACTAACTTATAAAGTTTTTGAAAGTTTTGTCAATAGCAGTAACTTGTTAACAACTCTAGTAACTATTTTTTCTGTTAGGTATCACTGAAGTACTTAATTTAAACAACTCTAATTTATAGTTTGCTAGAGACTTACTTCATTTATTTGTTTTATGACTTAAAAGTAACAGAAAAAACAAATGATGAAATAAGCTAAACTTCCATTGTGAAAATGCAGACAAAAAACTAATCTTCCCAGTCCATTAAGAACCATCGTGCATCTACAATGTCGATCTTGTCAACATTGCGATGTATTACAGTGGATGTTACCGGAACACTGATGGCTTACAAGGGGGAGCTCGGTGACTACTATTGCATGGCAGCAAAAGCAGTCGGGTTGCCTTGCCCTGACTACAAACGGGTGCATGAGGGCTTCAAACTAGCATACAAGGACATGGCCCAAAAGTATCCTTGTTTCGGCCATGCTGCGAAAATGCCCAACATCGTGTGGTGGAAAATGTGTGTAAGAGACTCTTTTATCAGGGTAAGAAACTAGTCTTTTCATTCACATCATGGTGATGCTCATATTTGGTATTTACATATTGTCTTATCTTAAAAGTCAAATACGGGAAATGACTGTAAGTAAATGACTCGCAAAAGTATCAATGGTACTTGCTTTGGTGATAGGCTGGTTATGACTATGATGAGGAGACATTTGAAAAAGTGTTCAGACGCATATACGCTTCATTTGGTTCCGCTGCTCCTTATTCCATCTTTCCGGACTCCCAACCATTTTTAAGATGGGTGCGTGAGGAGGGTCTTCAGGTAGGGATTATTAGCAATGCGGAATATCGGTATCAAGATGTAATTCTCCCGTCATTGGGTCTGAATCAGGTAACAAATTGATCTCCATAATTCCGGTTTTGATGCTTTTTTTTTTTTTTTTTCATTCGCAAGTAGAATAGCATGAGATATGGATGTGGTTATGGTATGACCATCTCAACAGTTTGAAAAATTAAAAGAAATGGAGATACTAATAAGAAGCAAGACTAGAAGCAAGACAAATCTGTATTCTTCTGAGCATTGAGATACATGATGTCTGTTTTGAGACTCTTTGCGATGGAATTATTTCGCAATTTGAAAAGTGAATTTCATTATTTTCCTGAACCCCTTTTGTCTATATGGTTTCTTCCATGATGCTTAGTACCTGTGCAAGGCATATGCAGGGATCGGAATGGAACTTTGGCGTGTTTTCTGGCCTTGAAGGCGTAGAGAAACCAAATCCGAGGATATATGAGATTGCACTTGAGAGGGCTGGAAATGTCGCACCAGAAAAGGTCTTACATATTGGGGACAGCATGCGCAAAGATTACTTGCCGGCCAAGAGTGTGGGGATGCATGCGTTGTTGTTGGATCGGTTCAAGACGGCGGACGCAGAGGAGTGGAGGAAGTCAGGCGCTACCGTGCTTCCCGACTTGGTGGCAGTCAAAGAATGGCTTACTTCTGACAAGTCAACCTGCTAATTAAATTAAGCAAAGAATCCGAAATGATATTGTTGTTATGCATCAAGTTTTTCAAGTTTTTCCCTTCAGTATGCAAAGAGGAGATCCAACATTTTACAGAAGTTTGATGAATGAGAAAATGAAAGCCTGTTTGATTTTTGATTTAATGCAAAAGCTGTCATATCATTGTTTTGTTTTGTTTTGTTTTGTTTTTTTTTTGGGGGTAGTATCTAACTGTTATTCTATAACAGAATATTGGAATTGTTCTTCTGTAATTGTTATCCAATTGTTTTCTTCCATGAAACACACACACACAAGATGTCATTTGGGAATTGTCAAATATTACCAAGGATGAAAATGTCAATGTAGATGGAGTTGGTGAGGTTTTGATTTATAAATAATGTCGACGAAAGTATTCATATGAACGGATATCTCGTAAAAAAAAAGATACTAAAAAACATAATTTTTCACTGATATTTTACAAGATGTAAAAATAATCAATATTATATAATCTAAACTAGTTTTATAACAAAAATAATATTTTTTTAATCAAACATAAGAGTTGTATTGCATAATCCGATGGTAAATAATAATAATTAAACATAGATTGTAAATTCAGCATGATATTACGTATTCATTAGTTATTATAAATAAAATGTTGACGATCCAGTGAACATTTTCATCCGTCTGCATTACTAGTGAGGAGAGAGCAGACCTTTCCACGGTTTGGGTAATCAAATTTTAAGGCATCTTCGAAGGAAAAAAAAAATATATTTATATATATATATATATATATTTTAAGATCGAAGGAATAATAGATTAACAAAATGTATACACTAGAGTACAACATCCACTTCATAGTTTAATCTTTCGTTTAAATTTCGAAAAAAGGTCAAAAAATAAAAAATAAAAAATAAAAGAAGGAAGAAGAAGAAGAAAAATGCGACAAATAAGCAGTTTTTCAATAGTCATCTAAGTAAATGATCGAGTTTTTTTATTTAGAAAAATGACCATTAATCAATAGTTGATTATAATTAATCGGTGATTGATCATAGTTAATCGGTAAAAAATACATATTAACATCAGTTAATTATTAATTAATCATGATCAATCAATGATTGACTAATTGATATTTTATTGAAAATTGAAAATTTCTTAATTTTTCAAAAGTTGGGGTAAAATGAAGCTGATTGATCTTTTTTAATCACCTAATCTAATAGATAGCTTAACTTTTTCTATTTAGGAAAATGTACGTTTTTTATTTTTCAGATTTGGTCAATCAGTGATTGACTATGAAAATTGGTGATTGACTTATGATTAACCAGTGATTGAGTATGAAATTTAGTGATTTTTATAATAATTAATTAGTGATTGACTAAGTTAATCACTGATTGATCATTTAAAGAAATTGATTAAAAAATTTTTTTTAAAAATAATCTTTTAACTCATTTTAAAAAATTTCGATCATTTATTAAAAAACTTATTGAAAGAAGACTTTTTGACATAAATCCCAAACTTAAATAATCTATTAAAATACTTCTTACAAAAGGTTATTTACCCAAAAAAAAAAAAAAAAAAAAAAACTCTTGAAGAAGATAAAATTCATCCGCTTTTCTTAATAAAATAAAAGTATATATAAAAATTAAAAATTAAAAATTAAAAAAAATATATTAATGTCATTGAGAGTTTGGGTAAGGTGAGGAGTAGGTCATCCAGATTTCAGAGTCACTTTCACCTAGATCCTTATTGTTATTATTTTGTTAACAAAAATTATATATTTGCCGGAGTGGACTGGAGTAATCAAAACCTAGTCACAAGCTGAAAAATAAACAATCCACAAAGATCTTGCTCCTTGTTAACTTCTCAGGTAACTTGGTAAAAACCAACTCTTTCTTTGAAATAGATGCTAAAGTCTTTGCCTTTCTATATGATTTTCATATCTACTATTTAACTCATGCAAAGTTCCACATTTTGCATTTTGTTTATTACTTTTGTTCAAGTAATTGGTTGAATTTACTTATTCCATTGTTTCTACAATCATAAACGTTTGACTTGCACTCCAACTGTTTGATGAATTGTCTTCTTCCAAATATCTACGCGTATACTACACATAAAAGTTCGACAAAATATCTTTCAATCGAGTTTAAACTTCATTAACAGATTAATGAACACTATAATGTAAAGAAAACACATCTTACAGTTGTTTAAATATATTTTTTTTTTTCTATTTAGTTACTGGAATTATCGTCATGGGATCACATGGTATTAAAGCTGAAGTTAAAGGTCTTCTCCAAGTTTTGCCACCAGTTGACTTCTGCTTTCTCTACGGCTCAGCTCTTCATCCCAACAACCATGACAAGGTTTGTTAAAAAAAAAAAAAAAAAAAAAAAAAGGTTTTCTAGTGTAGTTTTTTGTTGTTTGTAAATGTAGTAACTTTTTCGGTGAATTTGTGGATTTGGGCGTGGCAGTCTAAAGCGATAGACTTTATTCTTGGTGTTTCGAAGCCCCTGGAATGGCATGCTCAGGTAATTAGCTTCAAGTTGGAATTCATAACTCCTTATGTACTTCCTTAGCAAAGAATTTCTTACTGATTTTATCCTCCTTTTTTTCAACGGGGACAACCAAGAATCTACAATTGAACCGAGATCACTATGCTTCATCATTGATGCGCCGTTTTGGGCCACAGCTGGTACTGCTCTCTCTCTCTCTCTTCCTCACCGTTGTGCATATTTTAAGTGACTCGCACTGATATTTCTCCTTTGCGTGTTAGATTACTGGAGTTGCTGATCGAATTGGTGTGGGAGTGCACTTCAACCCTTATGTGAATTGGACTGACAAGGTACTCACCCTTCAGCTCTAATGACTCAAGATTCAGTGTTGCTTTTTAGTAGGGGAACAACTAAAATTGTCTTCTTCTTTTTTTTTTTTTTTTTTTTCCGGTGCTTGTTGTGTACCCTCCTCCCCTGACAAAGTACTCACGCTTCAGCTTTAATGTGTCTAGATATAGTGTTGCTTTCAATAGGGGAACAAATGACTTTGGGCGGGGCACATGTGTAACTTTTCTTATTTAATGGGGGGGCAGAACATTAGGTACAAAAGTTAAAATTCTAAGATCTCAATGGGGACACGTGACCCTCTCAAAACTTCCCTTGGCACTGGGAACTTGCAAGGCTGTGAGTTTTGTTCCCTTGGATAAAGTTGATATCAAGGCACTGATATTTTGTTTTTACATTGTTTCATAATTTCATCTCTTTTTATAATCCCAAGAAAAACTCTTGGCAGATGTTCAAGTATGGAGTTGTTCGCTTGCATGACTTAATAAATGACATACTTGACTGGGAAAGGTTCTACTTGAGCGGTCGATTACAGAAGCCGGTGAGTCTTGATTGACTTTGTCTTCCCTCCTTTCCTGCCTTTGTTTTTGTAGCTGCTACATAAACTGGAAAACGCCCGGGCCCACTTATGAAAAGTAGAAAAGGAAGCGAATCAGTTTCGAGTGAATGGATCTTGTGAGATAGAACGAGAAAAACTGAATTTGATGAATTCAACATCTAAAACTTTGGATAGAAAATTGCATTTTATGGAGTCTAGAAGGAAGAAAAAATAAACATAACTAATAAATAAATGAAATGGACTTTAATTTTCTTAATTTTACTTCCATTCATGTCAATCTAATTTGTTTCAACATTTACTTGAAGGACGTTCCGAAAAAAATGGCTTTGCCAATCATGTTGAACGATGTGTTCCCAAATCCTTTTAAGTAGAAGATTTGACGGCTTGAGTTTTAAAAATCCTTTGTACATTCTTGTATGTTCATCTGACATCATTATGTCCAAGTTAACTCCACGCATGTTTTGATTCTCGTGTCGTCAGGTTCACATATTGGTGGACACTTTGAACCTTGAGGATGTCAACTCAGTTAATCTGAGGGCTGCAGTTTCTGCTTCTCTACTTCTTCTGCCAATGAAGTTCTCCGAGGTTATCTTCATTGTCTATGCTCCATTATTTTAGAACTACAGGAATTTTCTTTTTCTTTTGTATGATGAATCTTGTTCTGCCTTAGTGTAGGAAGATCTTTATGCCAAAATATGCAGCCTTTCGTATATGGGTGACTTGCGCATGCTTTTTGCTGAGGATAGAGACAAGGTAACTCTCATTTTTATTCATAGTTTGCTTTTACCTTACAAGTTGGGGATCTGTTGCAGAAAGGTAATTTTTTTTTTTTTTTTAAATACTTCAAATGTGTGTGTGTGTGTGTGGGTTTTTTTTTTATTATTATTTTTAAATTTTTTTTTTAAAGCTAATTGGAAAAATTATTAAATATGATATTTCTGCTAAACAATCAATTTTTCTTGCAATCAAAAGATGGTTTTTTGGATTCCAATTTCATGACCACTTCATTGCATACTTTCCTTGAAAGATTTCCAATTTCCTTACAAGTGATTGTTTACTAAATGTGGTTACAAGGGCATTATAAGTTCTTATGTCGTTGCCAAGATTTTTTAGTTGAACAAAATAACTCTCAGGTGAAGAAGATTGTAAGGGAACAGTTTGATTCATTCCACTCGATGTATAAACCATTTCTTGAGGAGTACGAGGCTAAAGAGTTGTTGCGATCTTCATTATCTTCAAATTACCAAGGAAACATACTATCACAGGTCAGTTTTGATCTTCAAAGTTCTTGGTACATCAGATAAGATACAAATTTCGACTTCTCTTTATCTTATGTGATCATAACACAACGTTCCTTGGATGGCTTATTCTGTAATTTGGAATGCTAAATTCGCCTTTTGACAATCACTTTGTTGGTAAAAATCTTTGTTTTTTTTTTTTTTTTTTTTGTTTTTTTTGTTTTTTTTTGTTAGACCTTATTCTCCATTTGCTTGTATGCACCATCAGACTCATTGTATATAATTTGCAAAACTACATTATTTTTTCTCAGCCTTTAGCAACATTTTTCTTGTAATATCTACTGCAATAACATTCAGATATCTCGGTCGAAAAAGATTATAAGACCTTGTTATTCTTTATTACACAGGACTGTAGCTTATCAGCAGCTCATGCTCTTGTTTCTTCTCTTCCTCAAACCATAAGAAGCCAAATTGCGATGAAGCTAGGAGGTAGGAAACATCCCTGTCTATGAATATGGTTTATGAACTTCAACTTCCTACGCTATAAATGGAATGAGTTCCACAGAAGAAATGGTTTGTGAAACACTAGTTGACTGTGATTCTTGTTGTTGTATTCTGACCCAAGAAAAAAGAAAAAGAAAAAGCTGTATCAAGTTGCAACTAGAAATGACAATTCTTGTATTGGTTGGCTCGCTCCCTTTCTTTGTGTGCTAACTTTCCTTGTATTGAGTTGCAATTAGAATCCACAATTTCATGAAAGGGCTTCTTCCTGTCTTATAATATTAGGTGGAAATGTGCACGAACTTGCAATTAGCTCAAGAGAAGAAGCTGCAAAATGCATGCAGAAGATTCTGAAACGGAAAGTTATGGTTTCAAGTGCAAGACAGGCCGTCTCTGGTCTACTGGCTGTTGGAGCCGTTAATGGAATGAGATATCTAGCTAGGAAAATGAGAAAGGCTTGGAAATCATAGACGTGATATTTAAGGTGTTGTTTGCCGACATTGCTCAAACACAAATAAGATTTAACAAGAGAAAAGCATGATAGAGCATTAATCCTGTTGTTAGTAACTTCCAATGCAAGCAACCGTCCCTCAAACTTATTCGTTTTCCCCCCCTGAAGCTGCAGTTTTTAACCTGTGTAATGAAAGACCACTGTCTCATTTGAATCCGAAACAAGGTCCTTCCTTTGGATGGTGCTAGTACCATGGAAAAATACAAGAGAGTTGTTGTTCATTCATGCACGACTCAGACTAGTAATGTACTGACTTGGCATTCCTGTGCCACGGCCAAAGCAACATCTGTACTCTCTACGTTGAATCAAAGAGGTTTATTTCGAGCTCTAGGGATTCACTTTATTAAACACTCTCTGAATTAATCAAACCGATCAAATTTATTGATAGAAAAAGCACCATAATTACTACAGACATGTTCAATTTATTCTCTCACTGTAACATGGACGGATACTAATCAAATACAACATGCACATAATAATCCATATCTCGGCAACAGCTCAGTCTTCCATGCGGATGATGCACCGGATAGACTGCCCATTCAGCATGTAGTCAACGGCCTTGTTGATCTCCGAGAAAGGGACCGAGTGGGTGATGAATTTCTCTAGTTCCAACGCTCTCCACGATTCTACAACACAAATTATAGTAATGGTCAATTTTGTTATCAGGAATTAAAGAAAGAAACATCTTCAATAGTAAATGAAATGGAAAATTCGCTTACCCTCCAGCTTCATGGCCGAAAATGCGGGGAAACAGCGGGGTTTGTCCCTGCAAAATAGAACCCATTTTCGGATTAATTGAACTCCTCTTCCAACGAATAAGAAATCTAAATTTACCAAAAAAAAAAAAAAAAAAAAAAAACTGAAGGATTTTTGGTAACCTTGGCTTTCCAAAAAAAGAAAAAGAAACTTAAATAAAAAGTGTAAAGGAGACAAAAACTAAGGTCAAACAGAAATTTAAGGAAGAGAACAGCGGATCAAAACAAACGTCATACCACATATAAACAAGGAAAACGAACCCCAACCCCACAAAAATAACTGCCAACCTAAACGACACAACAAATACCCCCAAAAATACACCCACAATTTTCCTTTATAAAAGACATCCTCCTTCTTCACCATACGTGTTGAATCAATCACATTCACCACCCGAATCAAGACGAAAGAAATATAAGAGAGAAGCAATTAAGCAGAAACAACAATGACGAAGTCGGTACTAATCCTTGCCTCTGCCCTCTGCTTCTTATCCCTCCTCGGCTTCGCCTACTGCGAGACCCCACGCCTTTTCGTGGAGGGCAAGGTCTATTGTGACACTTGCCGCGCCCAGTTCGTGACCAGGGTCAGCCATTACATAAATGGTACGTCAGATCACATCATAATCATATATATATATATATATATATGTAAATGTCACATTCAGATATCACGTGAAAACAATTAAATATGTCAATTTAGACACATTTTTACTATATGACGCGCAGGTGCAAAGGTGAGGTTGGAGTGCAGAGAATCTGAGGGAGGGAGCGTGACATACAGCAGTGATTCCATCACCGATGAGACCGGGACATACAAGATTGTCGTCGACGGAGACCACGAGGAGGAGTTGTGCGAGGTGCAGCTCCTGAATAGCAGCATCCCGGACTGCTTCGAGGTCAGCAAGGATCCATTCAACAAGCTCAATGCTAGGGTTAGCCTCACGAGCAACAATGGCATGTCGTCACCGGTACGCCAGGCTAACCCTCTCGGTTTCCTCAAGAAGACGCCTCTTGCCGAGTGCACTGAGGTCCTCAAAGAGCTCGGACTCACCCCTGACGCGCTCGTATGAAAAAAGAAAAAAAAAAAAAAAAAAAAACATGGTTAACGTCATCGCGTTTTTTACTTAATTAGGATTAATTAATTCATTTCGCGAGCGCGTGTGTGTTTACGTACCAAATAAAAGGGTTTTTGTACCTGCTTTGATCATTCATTTTAAATCACTGTACTTAATTGTTTACAAGGAGTTTTTCGTGTTTGAACTCCTAATCATGTTTGAGTGAATTGTTACACCTTCTACTTGGGCTAAATTTATACTACATACGTTTTACCCATTTTGTATGATCTATTTTGGTGTAAGGCTTGGAAGATCCGGTTTCTACATTTTTTTTTTTTTTTTTTTGCCGTTTTGGTGCCCACCTTGATCGTTTAATGCTTTCATTTTTTTTCTATATCAAAATCGTCTGCATACATGTTATGTTGTTTGCGATACACATATATAAATGACCATATTGAGGAAATAACTTAACCATAACAAAGTATTCTCGTACGTGCCCACAATGACATATGTGGTTTTTTATTTTTATGTTTATTTAGGGAAAAAGATAAGATAGATATAATGTGAAGTATTTGTTGTTTACTTTTCTTTTTTAAACGGAGGATTATCTTTTTTTTTTTTAATGTATATTTATATATGTACTCGTGTTTCGGATTCAAACTTTTGCTTGAAAAGGAGATATGTTTGAAAACGTCAATAATATTTAGCATCATCACTAATAAAAGGTTAATTCTATTTATGAATTATATATTATGAGACTGATCCATCTTTTATTTACCTTTTATTGATCGGTAATGGTTAATATCATTGATCTCGTTTAATATTATTCAATTTATAGTAAATAACATATTTATTAAGTAAATGAAAAATTTACCAAATATAAATGAATCATTTACCTAATAAATCTACTATCTATTACAAACATTTTAAAAACTTGCTATTTATTTCAACTATTCCTAAAAAAAACTGCTATATATGTCTTCCACCCTTTTCAAGGATGCACAAAAAATGTGTACCATTACATAGAAGAATAAGCAAAATGGCATCAGGTTTTTGTCCCCTAAATAAATGATTAGCAATCGAGTAGGGTTTTTTGGTATTTTCACTAAAAACATCACGTTATACATCAAGTGTGGTTTTCCATGAAAGATTTAACTATATTAAACGAAAAGAACTAAAGATTGTCAATTTTTTGAGAGTTTGAGGATAGTTAGATCAAAATTAAAAAAAAAAAAAAAAAAAGAAAGGATGAAATCGTTAACTTTTGAAAAGTGTAAGAATTATTTTGATCAATTACTCAAAAAAAAAAAATAAAAATAAAACCTCTATGTCATCTACAAGTACGACATTCTATGAAGTACAAGAAGAAATTTGACATTAGAAAATAACAAATTTAGCATTTGTTATTATTTATAAGTACATCTTTCTTTTTTCATTTAGGCTTTATTTAGTATTCAAATTTAACTCCAATTAAAATGTATTTTTTTATCTCATTTTTTTGTATTTTTTTAAAAAATCAACATAATTTATAACTAATTTTTAAAAAGTTAATCAACTCTAACTTAAAAATGTCATCTTCAACCAATGAGCTAAATGCAAAATCATCATGATATCATCATTGTAACCAGGGTCAAAACTTGAAAAGTTTTAAATTTTCTTCAGTTCTGAGAAATGAAAACCAATCACAAATGTTTCTAACCAGAAACGTGTAATAGAAATAACAAAATCAAGTTTTTGTAGCACAATAAAATGAGTAAATTGACAAAAAGTGAGATTTGAAATAAACTATAGATGTAAAATTACTACTAAATTAAGCATGCGATCACAATATGAGTTGAATTTAAATACATAAAATTAGACTACTTTTATTGAAGTAATATACTCACAAACAGATGGCTACGTCACATTTTTACTTGATTTAACAGTCTCTGGAGGTCAAAGAAAAAGAAAGAAACAACACAGATAAGATTGACAGAATATATACAATTTCCCCCTTGGTGAACAGGTTCTTTTTCATGTACAGGACAATGGTGATGTAATCTAAATTTTCCTTGTTGGCAAGAAATATTGGGCAATGCTGGAACCTCGTCTAACAATGTTTGGTCGCTTGATAGGCCGCAGCGAGGCCCGAACTTCTTCTTGAATTTCTTGTGGCAACTCTTTGATGACCGAAGGATCAATTTCGTCAACATTGTAACTCCATGCTATTCTCTCTCTTCTTTCTTCAACACACCTGCCATTCTCACTCACACTCGCTTCCAAACGGGTCGAAATGTTCAATTAGAAAACAGTCTAGTGTTCATTGTGAACCTTATATCAAATTGGGATGATTGAGTTACCAGGATATGATAATAATGCTTCAACATCTCTTAAATTCTCGCAGTGTTCTTCCTTGTTTGAAGAGCAAGAGGAAGCGGGGTCCGTCTTTTTGAAGAATTTCAAGATCGAATTTGTTCCCTGACACATAAAAGTTAATAAGAAGCAGTCGACTGTACTTTCATGGGCATATCATTGATCAGCCTAAAACGTGTGAGGTAACATCTCTACGTCATCATTAGAGGATTACTGAAGAAGTCTGGGTAAAGCATCTATGAACCTTATCATTCACCGTCTTTCTTTTCGGCTCGAGTCTATTCAAGCTGGACACGACACATTGGTCTTGAGGGAAAACTCTTTGTTGCTCGCTTTGGTTTATCAGGCCTGAGCAGCATTCAGTTCCTGGATCAATACCTGAAGTCTGAACTTTGTCATGATGGTGAGAAGAAAAACACTAGCTGCAAAATGAAGATACTACCTGAGGTCGAGAAGGAAGCTTCTTGGAAATCATCTTGTCCTTGGGTTGGCGACAAGCAACTCGGATTCTGCACAACACAATGAAATGAGCTTCGAAACATATGCAGGTTGAATATTACTAGGTTATTGATAAAATTCATCAAAAACAGAGAAATTAAAGTAACAAATGAATCTTTATGAAGGGAATTATCGAATTACAGCTAAATCACAAGCCCTAACTATAGAGGTATTCGAGAAACCTCCTGCTCTCCCACTCTCCGTTTCCCAAGCCCAAAGAATTCACCAAACCATCCCCCCACTCTCATCAGTTGCTGACCTATTTTTCTAGTTTATACTACTGATATACATCTAACACTCTATCCAACTCATAACAGAACCTCTAACCACTAGTAAATTTGCTAACTAACCAAACTAACCGAATCCTAATAATTGTCCGAACATTGAAAACATTCTCTCTCTCTCTTTTTTTTTTTTTTAATATTATTATTTGGGGTGGGGGCATTCGAACTCTACAGTTGAGTTGAGTCAGGTGTAGAATTATCATTAGGCATAGCCTATTGCAAAAATTAAAAGTTCAAAGGGCAAATTGAAATCATTCAATAAGTTTAGGGGGCCCCAGTTCAAAAAATGCCTTAAAATATGTTCAACATGGGAGAAGAATTTTTAGACAATCATAACCTGGTCTTCCCCCAAATCCTGTTTGTGCTCTTGTTGATCTAAGCAAGGCATCTGGCACATGGTATTTGAATCTTCACCACAGAACTTCATTTGTTGCTCAGACAAATTCATTTCTGAACAGCTTTCACTAGCTACAAAAGGATGCCACATTTTGAAGAGTAAAAAAGAAATATTAAAATACCTACAAAACTTGAGGTACCCAAGAGGGGTTCGGATATTGGGCATTGAAGTATTTTGAAGAGTAAAAGAATGAATCTGGTAAAACCTGAAGTCACTTGGATATCTTCATCTTGTGATTGCTTTGACAATGAGGAGGACGGATTTTGGCCGTGGAAGTATTTCATGATTGAGGAAGTTCCCTATCATATGTAAAGTAGCATTGTAAGACTATAGATGAAGAGCAATAAAATGACATTTTACAAAAAAAAAAACCCTTTATTTTTGAATATCCTAGAAATCTTTGGAACCCAATTAATGGTCTTGAGCTTGAAACTGTAGCCCTTTACAATCTTTAGGAAGCACGAAACTTAGGACTAGTAGACAAAGTAGGCGATCCAAGAAATTGAACCTCAGACCATTCAGAACCAAACTGGAGGCTGAACACTTAACTAACCCTTATGGTTCATCAAGCTAAGTTAATTAGTTAGTTATGATAATAATTCATCTTAATCTACTCACTACTTAATAAGTTGAGTCAAACAAAACTTTGTGGCCTTCAAAGGATTATGGTCAACTAGTCAAGTTCCAATCGGAAAAAGATAGACCCAAGAAGATCAAGAAAAGTAAGGAAATTCAAAAAGTGTATGGTGGCACAAAACAATGCTATGAATTGAGAAAAGTAGTTTGACTTACAGATGGTTTTTCGACAATTTTACTTGCAGAAACAGAAAGTCCTGTTACTCTCCAACCATTGTTTCGACTTCCCTGTGGTTTAGTGTTGTGTAAACCACAAAATTCACGTAATCCAGCTTGAAATAAGTTAAGAGCATCCTCTTGCATCTTGGCAGTTCCATACCTTAGGGGACATGACTTGGAAGGGAAATTCTTCTGTGAATCTGTGACACCAGCCTGATTCCAAAGGATAGCTCAGAATCAGAAATAAGGACGGCAATGTTAACAATGATAACAATTTCAAAATTGAAGACCAGGAAAAAGAATCGGGACAAGAAAGGGTTAGGCACACCAATCATTAGATATAAAGTAGGTACCTTATATGCGCTTGCATGCAGTGTTAACGTCCGTGCAATCCGTTTGTTCTGATCCAAGTCAGAGCGAAGGCGTTCGCTCAGCTCCTCACACAGTTCATTAAGCCAATGTTGAACCTGCAGGATTGTATTATCAGCAGAATTCTCTATCAGTAAAATTTTTTTGCAGGAGCAAGAGCATTTTCGAAGATACCAATACACTGAAATGAGTAAGAAAGAGAGTGCTTCAGACATTCAAAAGCTCTACTACTTTACTAAATTTTTTTTTATGCTCTGCTACTTTAAAGTAATCACAAATATTGTTTTTATTTTGTTTTCCCAGTATAATTTTCTTTTTGTTGCTTAGCTTTCATGCTTTTGAGGATTCCTAATCCTCCTTTCCCTTGTATTCGATCCATTTCTCAATTTAAGGAGTTTTTCTTATTAAAAAAAAAAAAAAAAAAGGAAAGAAATAAAAATGTTGGTAAGGAGAACCAGAGTCCTCTTGAAGAAACAAAAACACATATGAATGGACAGAATCTCTGTAATGACTATCAAGACTCGAAAAACTGTCTAAAAAAAAAAAAGACGGGCTACTACGTGGGCCAGCTTCCCTCATTCAGCATCTAAAATTTATAATAGCTGCAAAACTAGAGATAGCTTTAAGGATATAAATCAATAAAAATCTAGTTTTAGGAAAAGTTACTAACGGAAGCAATTGTCTTTAGAGCTTTAGGTCCAGGAAATGTCTTCCCTGAACCATGACTCTTGGGAAGAAGGCGTCCCTGAACTTCTTCTCCGCTTATTCCTCTTGCAATGTTCCATAACCAAGTACTGCATTAAGATAAGATGACCAGACTTTTTAAACAACAAGGAAACTCTTAGGCTAAAAAAAAAAAAAATCCAAAAACGAAAAACCCGAGTTTGAGTTGAGGTTTACTTCCCAACTTTGCAAACTGTATAGGATAAATCTAGAAGCTCAAAATATCTAGAGAGTCATTTACCCAGTGTTGAAGCCATAACGTTCTTGCAGCTTTTCCTCTGGAAACTGCAATAAATCTGCAACAGTGCTCACACCCAGGTCGCTTTGTAAAGAGCTACCCAGCTTACCTCCAAGCTGTTTCCTGCAGACAACAATTTGTTCAACATATGTGTCAACGAAACTTCTATTCTGACTAGAATCACGAATCCAATTGGTCATTGGCAGCCTAGTGTAATATTCGTCTCAAACCAGATCCAAGAAAAGAAACTTTTTTTATTTTTAAATGAGAATTTACATCTTCTTTATAGGCAAGGAATCGAGCAATCCTTTCACAGATGAGAAGGGCACAACAGTTTGTTGTGCGGGCTTGTTCATACCACTTGCTAGTTTGGCCAACATCTGCTAACAAAAACATGCGTAAGAAAGAAGATAGGAAAAGTTCAATCAAAGAAAAAAGATTTTAAAAAGAAATAAAAAATATTTGTACCTTATTGTGAGCAATGCCAGCAGAACATGTAAATTCTGTCTCCTTCAGAACTTGCATCCTAAGTTCTGCAACAATGAGGGTCCCACAAGCTAACAGTTTATCACGACGATCAGCATCCCTCCTGCAAAGCCACTCTCTTACATTTTCCTTGGCATCAATTCCTCTCTGAAGTCAAAACCAATTTCAATATAAGGGAATAATGCTGCTCGGAGAAGATGAATAAGTATCTAACAACCATGCCCAATCAGCATATAAAGCCTTTTACAAATCGAATTTCCTTGTCCCATATCCATTTGGTCCGCACCAAATATATAATTAGTAAGAAATTCCACTATGTACCAAAATTTGCACTCCCTGCACAACTTTAAGAACATCCTAAAAAGGAATATGGAAAAAAAAAAAAAAAAAAAAAAAAAAAAAAAAAAAAAAGGTGTCATGTCAACGAGATTTAAGTTTTGTGATTCAAGATGTTGAAAACTAATGAGCGACTCATGGCATGTTGAAGACAGCAAAAAGACGAAACAAAAATTGTATGATAAACTACTGCTCTCTGTTCATCAGACAGTGTATCCTAAATTCAATTCAACAATGGCAACAGAAAACTAAAACTTTTTAGTTTTATATTATCATCAATCAATAATTTTAAAAGACACCAAGCCTTTTCTAAAGCTCTAAAAAAGTAGGGGGGGAACACTATCTCGACCTCATTATCGAGCCCCAAGATATGTGACTTGAGAGTTTCTTCATTGACTACTTCCAAATTTTCCGGAGGAGCTTCAGCCAACATTTTTTCTGCTGCATCGGTAAGATCAAGGTAGACTTCATCAATTGAAGCTCTCTCGCACCGACCTTTCCTCGCAAGAATAGAAACCACCTGGACATCTACTGTGAGTCAAACGCTCCACAAAAATTACAACTACACATAATCAAAGCCAATAATGTCAAATCTTATACACCTCTGAACCCGCAGTGCGGTATGTGTTTAGGTCAGCTTTACCACGTGCAACGGGGACTTGAACCAGTTGAATTTCTGGGCACACTTGTTTTGCTTCCTCTCCTCGCATTGAACTGTAACCCATTAACCATTGCCTTTATCAGAGTCTAAGAAACCTCAATTACTAATAGAAACAAGCTTAAGTTTTGCAGGGGGAAAAAAACGATTATATGTACCGCTTGACACCGTATTTACGGGCCTCATAGCTAACAGCAATCAAGGCCCCGCCTTTCCATTCGTTATACTGCACGACTGCTGTAGGTAAACCCCTTAGATTAGGCTGTTTCCGCAGCTCCACTGCAACCCAATAACATAATAAGGATTTGCATAAACAATAATAAGGAAAACAAAAAGGAACTCTTCACCTCAATGTAAGAATTCAACACTTGCATTGAGCCACTCTATGTTTCCACTTTCATAAGTGATTTCATGCCATTTTTGTCAAGGGGGAAAAAAGTGTTTTCTGCAAAACTGCTTGCCAATTTCTGTTTTAAAAAACTAAGAGGTCGTTTGGAACAACAATTCCATATGGAATTTTATCATTCAATTCCAAAACTCTTAAATCTACTTTTCACTTTCTCTCTTTTAAATTTTCATGAAATTCAAACATCAAACGTCCATAACTTTCTCATTTCAAGTCAAAATGAAATGATCTTTTTAAATTGTACAAAATGACAAGAGAAACGAAAAGATCTACCTTGTTATTTTTTTTTTTTTTGGGAGCACATTTCAAATTCTTACACTATTTTGTATATTACAATTCATTTCCAATTCACACTTCAACCAAACACACATTTCAATTCAAACCTACAAAACTTCAACTCCGTTCCAAACGGAGCCCTAAATGGTGAGTCTTGGTTCTACTTCTGGGATTCTTATTCTTGCTTCTGAAATCCCTAAAAAAATTCAAACTCAGCCACTAAATTAAACCAAAAGAAAAAGACCATTAATCAACTTAGGAAAGTTTCAAAACCAACACAAAATAAAAGAAGAATTCCGAGGTTTTGGAACAAAAAAAGAAAATGGGTGTGGGTGGAATTTGTCAAAAGAACATTTAAAACGACAACAATCTCATGTCGGCATCTCCAGAATCAGAGTACTTTGAGTGTCGTTTTGTGAAATTTCTAAGATGAAATATCTGGACAGCAAGAGAAAAGAAGGAAGAAAAACCTTGAACATAGAAGCAATCCATGTCGACGTGAGCGATGACTCTACTGGCATCGGAGGATTCAGGTTTCGCCACTGGCATTTTTCTTTTTCCTTTTCTTTTTCCCTCCAAAATCCAAATCCGACAACCCAAAAATCTTCCCTTTCCTTATATCAGTTTTTCTATTATTATATATTCTGCTTCTCGGCCTTGCCTGCTTGCTCTCTTTTTATTTTTAGTTTTGCACGTACGTTTCAAGGCTTCGATCTCATTTTAAACACGTCAGCGTCTTTTATTTTTACTAATTTAAAAGAAAAAATAAACAAATAAAATAAAAACATATGATTGTGGCACGGTAGGACGAATGCAAAAGTACATTCGTTTTTTTTTTTTTTTTTTTTTATAGTAAAGTCTATAGTAAAGTTTCGTTTATGTATCATATCGATAAAGTTGATTTTATAGACAGTTGGAAATATTTCAACAGTTGAGATGTTATTTGTTTATGAAATTTATGATGCACTTTATCTTATAGAATTATATTCTAAGAAATTAAAAACAATTCAAAGCTAAAAAAAACAAAAGAATTAAAAAAAAAACCCAACCTTCACCTAGAAAACCACCCCTGCCCCCGACGACCGACACCCCCCCCCCCAATGGCAGCCCTACCTAAGAAATTTCCCCAGTTCCGATGACCTCCAACTGTTCGACGACAACCCCCCCCCCCCCCCCCAAACACCCAACATAGACCTGACATGCGAAACAACCCAAAACCCACACCTGCGAACCACGTTCGGCGACGGCGAATCACCCCCCTCCACTGCTTGCGCCAACCCAACATGCGATGTTGGCCCCCCAATTCGACGACGGCAAATCGCCCACCCTGTGACCCCTACAATGACCTTCCACTGGCCCCCCCCCCCCCCCCCCCCCCCGGATCGCCAGATCTGCGACAAGCCCGCCCACCCAGAAACTGGCAATGAGGCCAATGCCATATCAGTCCCCCACCCGCACCACATCTGCGTACCCCCAGGTTAGTAGACCAGCCAGAAACCAGCAACGAGCTCCCCCCCCCCCCCCCCCCCCCAAAAAAAAAAGCTCATGCTTGTAAACAAGGTTGTTTTTTTTTAATTTCTTTTTTTATATTTTTTTAATTTTCCAGTCTATATTAGTATGAAATAATGTGCATTATAATTATTATATATAATTAACATCTCAACCATTTGATTTTATCTTAACAGTTTAAAAATGAATTCTACAAATATGATATAAAAGGGACTCTACTGCAGAATTACTATTTTTTAATATGTGTTACTAGATTATTTTTAAAAATTTTTTTAACTAGTGTCGTGTGGCCTTACTTTCTATACTGAACTAGAATGATATTTTCACTTGGATAGATATACTTCTGATTTCGAATACAATTCTGATAGCATGAGTATGCAATCTGATTTTTCAAATCGATACTAAACATGACCTTCATAAACTTTTTAAGTTTATTAATGACTAAAATATCATAAATGTGTGGTAGAGCTCCTTTAAGGGGCACTACCGTAGAGTCCCATAAAGTCCAATTTTAGGACCATTCAGATTAAAGTGTGTGGGAATGATTGTGGAGTTGCACAAAAGGCCACATGCACATGGCCGTAGAGGAGCACTCCCCTGAAGGGGAAGAGAAAGGGGAAGAGAGAGAGGGGAAGA